>CM077092.1:64671390-64940096 GCA_039513925.1 Platanthera zijinensis | reverse complement strand
CACCACCCCCATCCTAATCGTACCTGGAAGCGACTTCACTGCCAAATCGGGATGCGGGACTCCAACCGTTCTCATTGAATAGCCTAGTTCGGACGATGGGACGAGGTTTGGGACGTTAAGCGCTCTTGTAAGACCGAGCCCCTGCATTGTCGGCTGAGATTAGCTCCCCCCTTGTATGTCGGCCTAGGTCTCCTGAATGCATCTCTTTTCCAACTAAGGGAATTCTGAGGGACGGGTATGGACATCAACCCCCGATTCGGAAGGATCAAGAGCGTCCCTCCGGGGGGAGTTTCTTTCTTGCCCAAGATGTCTCTGGGACTAATCTCCAAAATATGTAAGGACGCGGGATTTTATCCAAGACCTCGAGTTGAGCAGCGTCGTAAGACCGGTTTCCCCACGAGCTCCTCTCCTCGGGAATCGGGCGATCCTCGATTGTAATTCAAGACCTCGAGTGAGCAGCGTCGTAAGACCGGTATCCCCACGAGCTCCTCTCCTCGGGAATCGGCCGATCTCCTCGATTTGTAATTCAAGACCTCGAGTTGAGCAGCGTCGTAAGACGGTATCCACGAGCTCCTCTCCTCGGGAATCGGCCGATCTCCTCGATTGTATTTCAAGACGAGTTTGAGCAGCGTCGTAAGACCGGTACCCCACGGAGCTCTCTCCTCGGGAATCAGCGATCTCCTCGATTGTAATTCAAGACCTCGAGTTGAGCAGCGTCGTAAGGACCTGTATCCCCACGAGCTCCTCTCCTTGGGAAATCGGCCGATCTCCTCGATTGTAATTCAAGACCTCGAGTTGAGCAGCGTCGTAAGACCGGTATCCCACCGAGCTCCTCTCCTCGGGAATCGGCCGATCTCCTCGATTGTAATTCAAGACCTCGAGTTGAGCAGCGTCGTAAGACCGGTATCCCATGAGCTCCTCTCTCGGGAATCGGCCGATCTCCTCGATTGTAATTCAAGACCTCGAGTTGAGCAGCGTCGTAAGACCGGTATCCCCACGAGCTCCTCTCCTCGGGAATCGGCCGATCTCCTCGATTGTAATTCAAGACCTCGAGTTGAGCAGCGTCGTAAGAACCGGTTCCCCACGAGCTCCTCTCCTCGGGAATCGGCCGATCTCCTCGTTTGTAATTCAAGACCTCGAGTTTGAGCAGCGTCGTAAGACGGTATCCCACGAGCCTCCTCTCCTCGGGAATCGGCCGATCTCCTCGATTGTAATTCAAGACCTCGAGTTGAGCAGAGTCGTAAGACCGGTATCCCCACGAGCTCCTCTCCTCGGGAATCGGCCGATTCCTCGATTGTAATTCATTGACTTCGAGTTGAGCAGCGTCGTAAGACCGGTATCCCCACGAGCTCCTCTTCTCGGAAATCGGCCGATCTCCTCGATGACGAGAATGAGGGGCCCGCAGGCTATGTTCGACGACTAAGCCGATTCAATTTTCGTCATGCGCGAGCAGGCGAGCAGACCTCGCGCGAGCAGGCGAGCTGATTTCGTGCGAGTAGGCGAGCAGATCCCATGCCGGGGGAGGAAGCGAGCTGGAACCGCGCGAGTAAGGGAACCCCGGGGGGCATGCAAGTATGTCCCACACGCACCGCGCGGTTATCTCAGCAGGTTCACGAGTGTCCGGGTTGCAGGGGCGAGTAAGTCCCGGCGAGCGGATGGTCGATGTCGGGACCATCCCCTGCGACCCAGCGAGCGTTCTTCTCCGAGCCTATGAGCCTAAGCGAAATAACATCCAGTCAGAAAGAAACAAAACCAAAACCTTGTAAAATCATTAAGTCAAAAATTTGGTTTACAAAAGAAATATTGGCGAGCAACTAGGACTCGTCGTCGCCAGTGTCAGGACGATATTCATCATCCCGATATCACCGATATCTGCAAGTCGCGATCTCTGGGCTCTCGGCTGCTGCTTTCCGCTGCCGCTTCTGCTCCCGCTGCCGCTTCCGATGCTGTCAGAATCACTGGAGTTGGTCTGCGACGACGCGCTATACGGCGGGACAAGTCCCTCGGCGAGCCAGCTAGGGAATGAGCTCGTCGATAGTGAGTGGCTTCTCCCCTCGACGAGCTGACCCCCGAGCCTAAGGCGTGCGAGTATGACGTTCCCCGCCGCCCGCGCAATCTCGCGGCGAACAGAGGATCTCTCCTCCCAGAGGACGCGAGATTGCTTCACCACTCGCGCGGGTCCTCGGGTAGCGGGGTTGAGGAGCTCAGCCGTCCTTCAACAGCGACCAACCTCGTCTCCATCACCGCTGCGCGAGTTTGGGCCGCCTCCAGCTCGGCCGGGAGGCGGCGAGCTTCTCCTCGCACTCAGAGAGTTCTTCGCCGCTTCTATCTCGCAGCCTGCGAAATGATCGACGTCAGGATCTATCAACGAAGCAAATCGAGCAAACCCACCTAAGGACAGCTCACCTCGAAGTCCTTCCAGCGGACTGACTGCATGCCGAGGTCGATGGCCTTCTTGGAGACGACCTTAAGGGCATCGGTCGTCTCCAACAGCTTCCTCGCCGAGTTAGTGACCCAGCTCGGCAGACCGCGCGAGCGCGCAGGCCGACTGATGGGCGAGCTCCGTCGGGGTCAGCTCCATGACGGACTCCGCGTCGGGCCCGACCGTAGATGGCGTGGAGGACGGCGAACGCTCCCCATTGTCCTCCCAGTCAGTCGACCAGGACGGGAGGTTGGTGCTCAACGACACCGAGTTTTCCCCCGCCGACCAGGTCACGAGCGGGCGACCGAAGGCGTCCACCAACCCCCTGCCCGAGGCCGTAGTGGGGTGGGAAATGGGGCGACTGGGCGCCCGTCGGCGACCGGCAATCGACGGATCGTGGCGACGAGGTCTTCGCCCTCTTCCTCGCGGGACCCTGCGAGCTGGCCCGCGACTTTCCCTTAACCTCCTTCTTCTCCCCCAACGTCGGCAGGAGGGCGAGCATCCGACTGCGTGTGGCAGCGACTTCCTTCGCCAAAGGAAGCGGCTTCTCGGCGAAGCTCGTTGGAAACTGCAAAACGCACGACAAGGTTAGCTTCAGCGCAAAAGGGCAAGCGAGTAACCTGGGCGCATTTCGAGTCGTGCTTACTTTCGTTAGGTGGACTGGCTCGAGCACGTTGACGTTTAGTCGCCAGAAAATGACGTCAAAAGCGCCGACCGCGAAAGTATTCGAAGAGCTGCTCGCGAGCCTCCTTCGAGGATGTGAGGAAGAAAGGCGACATCGGCTGGTTGGTGCGGCCTGCCGAGAATACCGCCGCCGAAGAGTCGCCAATGAACGACAATCAGCTGCTTCGCTCCACGATGGACCTTATTCGCGGTCCCCAACCAAGGTGCATACATGGCTGCTAAAAAAAGATGACCCCCTCCAAGTCGCGCGCAAAGGCGAAGATGCGGCGGAAGAACGGAGAGGTCGAAAAGCGATCCTCTCTTCCCGAAGGAAGCATAGAATCATATGATGATCGCCACCCGTTGGATTGATCTGCGTGGGGACGATCCCGAAGTAGCGCAGGATCTCGCAGAACTCCGGCCAGAAGGGCAGCCGGAGGCCTGCGTCGAAGTGACGCAGCGACATTATAAGCGAACCCTCAATATGGGTATTGAGGCGCTCGCTGCGAGTGGGGAGTCTGGCCGAGTATCCTTCAGGCAGGGAGCGTTCCTTGAAGGTCGCCAGTTCCTTCTCGGTGGTTATGGACTTCTTAAAGGCCGCGTCTGCGAAGTTAATTGCGTGGGCCTGTCGGCGAGCGCTGGCGTCGTCACCGACCATGTTGGCGAGATCCGAAAGCATTGAGAGCGGCGAGTTGATTGATCAGATACTCGTCAGGAGGAAAGAAGGTCGCTACAACAATACGCTTTATGACCCACCTACCCCTCCTATTTATAAATATGACAAACCCAAAGGGGGGGGGTCAGCCGTCCCAGCGAGTATCTAACGAGCTCGCGCGATGCGCAATGAAGATAAACCTGCGACATTATCAGGTGAACTAAAGCTCGGCACATCAAGAAATAAAGCGCGCACACAAAGCGAGAATAGTCGCACACAAACAAATTAATCAAATTAAAAATAGATGTCTGGAAGTACAAGTCGCGCGAGGCGAGTTACATTCAAAAAGCAAAGAAAAAAACTATGGCGCCCTCGGCCGCTCAGGAGGGGTGCGGATGTCGCCCAGCCCAGCCGATCTCGCGTGCACGCCGGTAATGCTCTGTCGCCAGCGCTGTCGCATCATCGCCAAGCCGGAGCTGCTCCTCCATCCTCGCCAGACGTCCAGCAGACCCCATGCTCGCCCGGATGCCGGCCAGCTCGTCAAGCACCAGCTGCAGGCGGTGGTTGTTCAACTGCAGCTGGCGGTCATTCTCTTTAACCACGTGGAAGCGAGCTTCATAGTTCTCCAAGGTCGCCTGGAGCCCTTCGACCTTGGCCATCCTCGCCTCCAGAGCCGAGATGCGTCGGTGAGGATCGCAGATAGCGAGCTGGTCGAACTTGCTCTCCAGCTCCATGTGGGCGCGAATGGCGGCCTGGCGATACTCACTCCCGGACAGCCCGAGAGCGTCGATGAAAGTCGCCCCAGAGGTCGCCGGGCGATCTGACAAGGCAGGAAGATGGGTCATCAGGTCAGAAAAAGCAGAGCGGTAGTCAAAGTAGTAGGAGGCTCACCACGGCGAGGAGATCGGGATCGGCGCGGCGAAGGAGGTCGCCTGGAGGTATCTCGCCTCCCGAAGAGCTACTCGGAAGATCGGCAGGCCTGCCCTGCCCGCGCCCTCCAGACCCTTGGCCGACGTAGTCAGGTCTCCAACCCGCGGAGGAAAGTAGGGTGGTCGCGGCCTCTCCGGCTTCTTCACCAGCGGCGGAGCTTGAGATGAGCTCGCAGAGTGGTGGCGGAGCCCTCGGCGCAGGAGGCGGAGGAGGTCGCGGATGGTCCTTCGGCAGGGCAGACAGGCGGCGGAGGGGGCAAGCCGGTGCTCGGCGTCTGGCCAGGAGTGGCGACCGCGGGCGGCGGCGGCAATGGAGCGCTCACCGGGGGTATCTTCCCGCCGCTCGCAACAACACCAGCCGCCGTACTCGCCGGAGGAACCTCGCGCGCCGGCCCAGATGAACTCGGCAGGAGTGGCTTTCGCCGGCCGCTCCTTACTCGCAGGGCGGGGGCCTTCACCAATGCCGCCCCAGACGCCTTCCCCGAGCCGAGGCCTATCCTGACCGTGTAGGCGGTCTTGGACGGCCTGTCGGCCGCCAGGGCGAGTAAGGGCGCCGAGCTGAGGGGGGACGACATCAAGTGCCGCGTCCGCGGCAATCGGAGAATGCATAAGAAAAGAAGTCAGCAAAAGCAGCAGCGACAACCCAGCAGGGAAGAGTTCGAGGTAGCGACCTGTCACGGTGACGACCTCGGCCTGAAACGCCAGCGGACTCCTTCACGGCCGCGAGCTCCTCGGTCACCCCCGGGTTCTCTAGCGGGCTTCCTCGGGTCGACCCAGGAAGGTCATTGAGCCCTAGGTCGTTCAATACCCTCTGGTGTGCTGGACGACACTACGGGATTTTCAGTCGCCGCGGCGACCTGATGCGGTAGAGGAGGCGAGCTGACCACCGTAGTGGCGGGCATGCTTGACCTTTTTCGTCTTCTCGGTCTTCTTCGACGGGGGCAAGGCAGTAGGGTCATCCTCGCGCGATCTTTTCGACCTGGCAATGCCGAGGATGCCAGACAGGGCGGCGAGATTGTCCTTCAACAATTGCTCAGCATCCGACATCTTCGGCGAGCTCCCAGGGACCGTCTCAAAAACGAAGCCCCCCTATTTAATAGACTACTCAACCAGCAGACGACGATGCGAGCTGATCATATACCCGGCAAGGATGCTCGCCGAATAAGGTTGGATGAATCTTTCCGGGCTCCTAAGTCGCCCAAAAAGAGCGGGGATTGTGTACAACCCATATTCGACGAGGGAGGGCCCTACTACCGCCAGGTCATCAAAGGTCAAGGGCAACAAGACAAGCTGGGGATCCAGACCAGCACCCGGGCCGCGGAAGGCTCGGGCGAGTATGGCGAGCTCCCCAGGCCAACTCTCGCCAGGAGGCGACTATGACCAGATACTCGCCTCTTCCAGGCGAGCCCCCCAGGGAAGTCGCTAACTCGCCATGGTGGGGGTATAAGTAAGACCCCCCCCCCCCTTTTCTTTGGTTTTCCCTATAAATAGGACCCCAGGGGTACGAAGGAGAGGACAAGCAATTCTCGGCCTGAGCCCTCGCGAGTTCCAGCAATTGCCCTTGACTCGTTATTGCTCAAGCTCGCCTCCTTCGTACCTAGCTCGGCCAATCTGGTTGGGAAGGGGTTGCTTCTCCTAAGCAACTGGGTACGTGGTGGGACCTTCCTGCCGTAGCAACCTGGGGTCTTGTTTGCGCAATTCGTTCCTGTTTCCCGACCAGAGATCATCTTCCCGACTGGTCGACCAGTAACTTCAGGTTGCCTAGTCCGATTTCTGAGGTTGAGAAATTTCTCGGCTTCAACAAGATGTTTCTTCCTTAGTAGATTGCAACTTTGTTTCGGCACATGGTAGCCTCGTAGACTCTACAGGATTTTGGTAGGGTTATTGTTGTTTCCTCGCACATAGTGCTTTTCTCTTTGTCTTGCCTTGGACAGTGTGTGCTTGTTACTGTCTTGCTTACTCTTTTTGCTTACAAGTTAAAATAACCCTTTCGTACAGCTTATTTGTTTTTTCTTGCTGAGGTATTCTTTTCTTCTTTGAATGCCTTAGGTTCAGGATAGTACCGATTAAGCGGCTAGTTTTGTTGTACTGTTGCTGGTGGTCTCTTGTACTGTAGAGATCAGTTCCTTCGTCTTGTGAGGTAGTTTTATGTTTCTTTCTTACAGACATATATACTTGCCAGTGGGTTCGTGTCAGTTTGTTGGCGCCCACTGGTAGTTTTACCTTGATACTAGATATGTTATCTTTTTGCTGCTACCTTCCTGGAGATTTATCTACTTGTTCTTGGGATCTTTTATGTTAGGGTGCTAGTTACTTTAAAACCTATAAACACTACTATATGTACGTCATAATCAACATGTTTTATAAAACTCAAACACTATTTTCCAAATAACGTAAAAATATCGTTTTCTTATATATAGTATAAATTAAATGTAGGGTATTGCATAGTATAAATCGTCCTCTGGGAACACTTATGCACTCTTTTAGGATATCAAATGTGAATAAAGTATTTTTCGCTGCGGATTAGTATAGTTTTTTTAAAAAACTGTGGACTAGATGATTCACAGAGCTGAGGGATACAACCTTTAAAATATAACTAATTTTCTAATCATTAAACGTAGGAATTTTTATAGCCTAGTTAGATGGTGTTCGCCTGAGCGTCAACAGTTATCCCCTGCTCGACGTGGCATCACGACGCGTGTTTTTTCATACTCTAATACTTCTTAAATTTGGAGAAAATGCGAGTTGTGACATCCGTTGAAGACTCTGGCCCGTAAACCGGATAAGCCCCAACCAAGCTATTTCCCATCAAGAGTTGGGGACCCCGATCTTGGAGGTCGCGGGCGGGGTAAACCTTCTAAGAATGTGGGCTGTCCCTCCTCTGGACGGCGAGATGCCCCAGGTCGTGGTCCTTCTCCTCGTCGATCACAGTCTCCTCGTCATGGTAACCTTCGTTACTGTTGCTTCATTTGATCAGTTAGGCATTTATTTTTGATCTGGCAAATTTTTATCTATTTTGACAGATTGCCCGGTGAATCCATGGGCGGCCTTCATCGATGCCATAAGGTTATCTAGGATTGAGTATCGTCACGCCGCTGCTCGCGCTTATCTGGAGCTGGAGAGCAAGTTTGATCAGCTCGCGATCTGCGAGCTTCATCGTCGGATCTCAGCCCTGGAGGTACGAGTGGCGAAGATAGAAGAGATTTGAACCACCCTAGAGAGCTACGAGGCCCTCTTCCATATGGTCAAGGAGAACGATCGCTAGCTGGCGAAAAACAACCATCGCCTCCACCTCATTCTCGACGAGCTGGCCGACGTTCGGACGAGTATGGGCTCCATGGGGGCGACTGATAAGGATGGAGGAGCAGCTATGGCTTGGCGACGACGCGATGTCGGTGGCCACAGAGCATTATCGGTGGCGCGCGAGATGGGTTAGGCCGGGCGACATCCACATCCTCCAGAGCGGCAACCTAGAACTTAAGATTTTCTTTTTTCTTTTTTTTATTTGAACTCTCCATAGGCGCCTTATTGTAATAAACAATGCTTTATTTATAATCAGGGAGTTTGTATCTCGCTCTTAATGTTTGTATCCTGTCATTTGTTGTGATATTTTTGGCTGTGCTATGCGAGATGGGGCTGATGTCGGGGATCTGTTTACTCGCCTAAGCCGCGACCTGGGCTGATACTTGTCGAAACAGATATATACCCACCCTTTCCTTCGCCTATAAATAGAGGGGGTAGGTAGGACATAAGTACACAGCTGCGATTTTCTAACCCCAACTCACGAGTATCTTTTCTTGCTCGCGTGTTTCTATCTTTCTTCTCTTCTCGCCTTCTTTCTCTTTTTGCCCTCTTCCCTTCTCATCAATCTAACTCGCAAAAGATGGTCGGGGATGATGCTAGCGCTCGCTGATAGGCCCATGCCGCGAATTTTGCTGATGCTGCTTTCAAGAAATCCATCACGTCAGAGCGAGATCTGGAAGTGTTCAGAGAGCGACTTTATCTGGATGGTTATTCGGCGAGACTACCTACTCGCGGCGAGCGAATTAACACCTATATCGAAGGTGCGATGGTCTTGCCGCTTCGCCACTTTGATGCCTACCTGCGACTTCCCTTCTGGCCAGAATATCGCAAGATCCCTCAGTATTTTGGCATCGTCCCCGCGCAAATCAACCCCAATGGAGTGACAATCATTTTGGGGTTTCTTTGCTATCTACGGGAAGAAAGAGTTTCCTTCGACCTCTCGGTTTTCTGCAAGATATTCTCCTTCACTACGACCGCTGAGGGGGTCGTCTACTTCAGTAGCCATGTCTGCACCCTTTTGGGGACGGCGAATAAGGTCCACCGGTGGAGCGAGCAGCTGGTCGTCGTCCAAGGCTATTTTGCGTGCATTTTGGGAAGGCCGCACCAACCCGCTGATGTCGCCTTCCTCTCGCCAATCTTGGAAGGTGTTTTCGAGCAGCTGTTCGAATCCTTCGGGTTCGCCGTTGTGACGTCATCCACTGGCGGCTCAACGTTAATGTGCTTTTTGAGATTCATCCTTGCGAGGGTAAGAAGCTTGAGCGAAAATTAGAACTGGTCGCATGCTCGTCCGTATTCCTTAGAACTCAGTACTAACCCTTTGTTCGATATTCACAGTGGCTTGCGAGCTTCTAGAGAAGCCGATTCCTCTGGCGAAGGAAGTTGCCTCGTTCTTCCCAGAGTCCAACCCTCCACCTGACATTGGCAAGAAGAAGAAATTCGTTAAAGGGAAGGCAAAAGTTAAATCGTCGGGCCCCGCGAGTAAGAGGTCCAAGATCTCGTCCCCTCAGTACGACGATCAAGAGTCGCCGTTAGATGCTCGGTCGCCTAATTTACACCCAAACATCAATCTTGGGCGAGGAGCGGTGGATGCTTATGGTCGCCCGCTTGTGACATTGTCTTGAGACGAGCACTCGGTGATGCTGAGCACCAACCTCCCCTCTTGGTCAGCAGATTGGGAGGATAAGGGGGAGGCCTTCACCGTCCTACACGCTTTATATGGGTGAGCCGACGCTGAGTCGTTGCTAAAGCTCAGACCGGAGGTACTAGTCCAACAGACCTCATGCTTGCTCGCACGGACTTTCGAGCTAGGACACTACTCGTGCAGAAAGCTGTTGGAGACGAATGAGGCTTTGAAGATCGTCACCAAGAAGGCCATAGATCTCGGTATGCAGTCGGTCCGCTGGAGGGATTATGAGGTAAGTCGCCTCCATCTGTGCGATATGGATGATTTGGACTTGGATTTATTTTGCTGACTAATTGTCGTTTATCGCAGGCTGCCGAGATCGAGGCCGCGAAGAAACTCTTCGAGTGCGAGGAGAAACTCGCCAACTCCTTGGTGGAGCTGGAGGCGGACCAAGTTCACGCCACCGTGATGGAAACTCGCCTGATCGCCGCCGAGGGATGCGCAAGCTCTTCAGCTCCCTTGCCTGATGCACCGCGGCCGGAGGACGACCCGCATTGGGTTGTTAAGCGGTCCCTCCTTCTCTTGGAGGAGAGGTCGTTAGCCATTCACGAGATAGCGTGAGAGGCAGGGAATATCATGATCGCCCGGTTGAGGATCAACGGTCAGCTCATCAAGGGTGAGAAGCAGCTCACCATTGACGAGCTCCTTCCTCAACTGCTCGCTGAGAAGCCCACCTTGACTGATCGCGTCTCTTCCTCAACATCGGGCTCCAGCGTCAGCGGCAGCGGCAATAACAGTGGTAGCGGTGAAAGCACTGATGGACAGGGAAGTGATGAGGCGGCGAGGAGGATGCTGCCATTGGAGATGACGAATATTGGCCTGATACTGGCGACGAAAAGTTCTAGTTTCTAGCCGATTTTCCTCATGCTCGCAAACAAAATTTTGTAACTTGTAAATTTTTGGAGATATATATTTATACAAGTTTTTAGTTACCGCATTCTTTGTTCTTCTTCATGCTTGTTTGTTGATGACGCTTGCTAGGCTTATAGGCTCGGGGAGGATGAGTGCTTGTGATGCTTACTCGTGCGTTGATAGCGATCGTAGTCATGTAATACTTGCACTAGCATAGTCGCTCCAACAATTCACATCCCGATGTTCGCATCCATGTATACGTGCATACTCGTCATAGTATACTCGCATGCTCACCATTGTATACTCGCATGCTCGCCAAGGCGTACTTGTATGCTTGCTAAGACATACTCATACCTGTATAATATTTTATCTCATCGGAGCTAAACCCAAACGGCTTGGGGATCGGAGACGACACCCATCAGGAGCCAAGCTCAACTGGTGGTGGGAAGTACTCGACACCCAGCAGGAGCCAAGCTCAACTAGGGGTAGGAATCAGTTGACTCGGGTGGGTAATAGCCGGTCTGCAGGGGAGAAGCCCGTACAGAGTTCACAGACTATGGCCTCACTCTAATGAGGAACTTGGTCTCACTTGAGGAGGTCATTGGCCGATGTGCAGGAGAGGAGCTCGTGCAGGGACTCAGACTTATGATGATACTGCCACTCGAGGACTTTAATCACTGTTGGAGTTGACAGCTCTCAGGAGCCTTGCTTAACTAGAGTTGTGTGAGTCAACTCGGGGAGGCAAGTAGTCGGTTTGCAGGAGAGGAACTCGTACAGAGTTCACAGACTACGACATCACTCCAACGAGGAACTTGGTCTCGCTCGAGGAGGTTGTTGGCCAATGTATAGGTGAGGAGCTCGTGTAGGGATTTAGACTTACGATGACACTGCCACTCGAGGACTTTAATTACTATTGGAGTTGACAGCTCTCAGGAGCCTTACTCAACTAGAGTGGTGTAAGTCGACTCGGGGAGGCAAGTAGTCAGTCTGCAGGAGAGGAGCTCGTACAAAGTTCACGGACTACAACATCACTCCAACGAGGAACTTGGTCTCACTCAAGGAGGTCTTGGCCGAACTACAGGAGAGGAGCTCGTGCAGGGACTCGGACTTATGATGACACTGCCACTCGAGGAATTTAATCACTATTGGAGTCGAGAGCTCTCAGGAGCCTTGCTCAACTAGAGTTGTGTAAGTCTACTCGGGGAGGCAAGTAGTCGGTCTGTAGGAGAAGAGGTCGTATAGAGTTCATGGACTACGACATCACTTCAATGAGTAACTTGGTCTCACTCGAGGAGGTCGTTGGCCGATGTGTAGGAGAGCAGCTCGTGCTGGGACTCAGAGTTACGATGATACATCCACTCGAGGACTTTAATCGGTACTGAAGTAATTTGCCCTGCCGCTTAAGAGATTGCCAATGAGTTAAGTGCATCAATATATTTGAGGACGAAGAAATACTAAAGGGAACGACGATCTTTCCCTCGTTGGGTTGGGAGGTTGGCGTCCAGACCTGTTTGTGAAAGTTCCTCCAGCCGAAGAGAGATGCAATCAGGGGTAGTTAGGCCGACATGTAAGGGGGGAGCTTATCTCGGCCATAAATGCAAGGGCTCGATCTTACAAGGACGCTTACATCCCAAGGCATCATCCCATCGTCCGCCCTGGGCTTCTTAGGAGAAACAGGTCGACGTCTCGTTCCCTAACCCAACCGTGGAGACCGTTTTAAGCTCTGCCACCTTGCTACAAGTGTGAGTGTATGAGCGAGGGGGAATGTTCTTCCGATGGTCTTCCAGGATGCACTAGCGACTAATATCTTCCCTTGGGCCTATCCCTGCCCTTTGGCCGGTTATCCTGCCTTTGAAAATAATTGAAGGGCGGTTTCCCACACGAAGGCTTGCCAAGGTCGACCCTTCCTCGAATCTGAGAGATTGGAGTCCAGACTTGTTCCTTATAGTTCCTCTAGTCGGAGGAGAGATATAGTCCGGGGTACCTAGGCCGACGTGCAAAGGGGGAGCTGATCTCGACCATCAGTGTAGAGGCTCGGTATTATAAGAGCGCTTCCCGAAGCATCATCCCATCGTCCGCACTGGGTTATTTACGAAGAACAGGTCGACATCCGGCTTCTCGGGTCGAGCACGGAGCTGAACCTCAAAGCCTTAGAAATCTTGAGATGAAATTGCACAAAATAAACCATTGGGTTGCCACAGTCTGTATATATATATATATATATATATAAAATCAAGATTTACAAGGAAAATACAGCGTTACTTCTAGAGATAGAACCTTTTTAGGTCATCCCCACTCCAAGTACCTCCTAGCTTCTCCCCTACTTGATCTTGGAGATAATAACCTCCAGTGGCCAAGGCTTCTTGGACGATGAAGGGACCTTCCCAATTAGGATGTAGCTTGCCAACTGCTGCTCCCCTTCCCGCAGCATCCACCTTTTTCATGACCAGATCTCTCGTGAGGAAGTGCTTTAGGCGGACATTTTTGTCGAAATGCTTTGCCATGAGCCGCTTGATTTCCTCCTGGCGGATGGAGGCTAAGTCATGAAGTTATTCCACGTAATCTAGCGAGAGCCTCTAAACATATTCATTCTCCAAGCGCCACTCTTTGCTGCCATCTCCCGCTGCTATGACTCTCGGGCTCCGGACCTTAAACATCACTAGGATGAGTGCCTCAGACGCGTGGGACAACTTAAAGGGAGTTTCCCCCATAGCCGAGTTTGGAGTTGTTCTCAGATCCCAAAGTACTGAGGGGAGCTACTCTGCCCAATTTCCCTTCAAGTTGGTGACTTTCTTCTTCAGTAAGTTGATGATTAGCTTATTGGCGGCTTCTACCTGTCCATTGCTCCGAGGATGATGTATAAAGGCGAATTGAAGATCCATCCCTAGCTGCTTGTAGAATTCCTCTAACTCCAAGCTGGCGAATTGTGGACCAATGTCAGTGACGATGGAGAGAGGAATCCCAAACCTACATGCAATCTCTCCCCAAATAAAGTTGTTCACAATTTGAGAAGTGGTCTTGGATAGAGCTTTTGCCTCGATCCATTTGGAGAAGTAATCAATCATGACAAGGACGTACTTCCTATGTCCGCTAGCACGAGGAAAAGGGACGATCAAGTCCATTGCCCAGATTGAGAAGGGCCATGGAGCAGAGATCGAGCGAATATGCTGAGCTGGTTGTAGCTGAAGGCGTGCGAAGAGCTGACGTTGGGGACATTTCCTGGAGAAAGCTTCCGCATCCTTCCGAATGGTTGGCCAGAAGTATCCGTGTCTTAAAATTCTCTACTCTAGAGTATGAGTCCCTTAGTTGCTGCCACACTCTCCTGAATGGATCTCTTTGAGAATGCGAGGGATCTCGATCTCTGACAAACATCTAGCTAATTGGCCCAAGATAGTCTGTGGTAGAGCTCCCCTTCCTATAGCAAGTAAAAAGCAGATTTGTAACAGAACTTTCTCTGGTCCCCATCGCTGGCAGGAAGCTATCCCTTCTTAAGAATGTAATGAACGGATCCTTCCATGAGGTTCTTTGTTCGATCTCCATCATCTCCCCTTCCTTGATTGACGGTCAGAACTACTCGGTCATGGTTCCCCCAGCCCGGGGACTATACTTGCCGAGGTAGTCAGCTTCTGAATTCTCCTCTTGGGGTACATGCTCAATGAAGAAAGATTGAAACCCCCCGATTAGACCTTTCACTTTGACTAAGTACTTCTGCAGGATTTGGTCATTTACTTCAAACTCTCCTTTGATCTATGACGCGACCACCATTGAATCGGTGAAGGCCCTAATATCCAGAATTGTTAGCTCCTTGACGATACGCGAGGCAGCCACCATAGCTTCGTACTTCGCCTGATTGTTCGTGATGGGGAAGAGCATCTCGACGGATTGCTCAATCCTGGTTCCCTGGGGACTTACTAGCACGACTTTGGCTCCCACGAAATACCTTCCTAAGCCTCGTCCATAAACATCTTCCAAGAGACTGGGCTAAAAGTGCCTTCATCTCCTTTTACCTCAGCTGAGAAGTCAGCTAGGAAATCTGCTACCGCCTGCGCCTTGATCTCTACCCTCGGAGATAAAGAAATGTCGAACTCGCTAAGCTCCACCGCCCATTTCACCAACCTGCCTGAATGCTCCACTCCATCTAGTATACTACGCAGAGGGTGATCAGAGATGACCCTGATGGAGTGAGCCTGAAAATAAGGATGGAGCCTCCGAGCCGAAACCACCGGAGCGAACACCAACTTCTCCAGAATAGGATATCTCACTTCCGACTGTCGCAGAACTCTACTCACATAGTAGATGGGGAGCTTCTTCTTTCCTTCTTCTCGGACCAACACTAAGCTAACTGCTTCCGCTCCTACTCCCAAATAGAGTAGGAGGTCTTCATCTCCCTACGGGCCTTGTAGGAGAGGAGCTTGGGTAACCTGTTGCTTGAGCTTCCCGAAGGCCTCCTCGCACTCCGCGGTCCAGTCAAAATTCTGATTCCCTTGAAGAGTCTTAAAGAATTGAGAGAACTTCTCTCCCGCTTTGGATAGAAATCTACTAAGGCCTACCAACTTTCCCGTCAACCTTTGGAACTCTTTGGGATCTCTCGGGGATGCCATTTCAAGAATGGCCTTGACCTTGTCCGGGTTAGGTTCTACCCCCTGGGAGTGAGGAGGTGACCTAAGAACTTTCCTCTTCCTTCACCAAAGATGCACTTGGCCAGGTTGAGTCATATCTTGTAATTCCTCAGGGTGGCGAAGGTCTCAACCAGATCCGATATGTGCTCCGCGATGCTTTTACTTTTGATATAGAGATCATCCACATAGACTTCAAAGTTCCGCCCCTTCTGCTCTTTGAAGATATGATCCATCATTCTCTGGTAAGTCGCGCCTGCATTCTTGAGTCCGAAGGGCATCATCTTGTAGCTATAGCAACCATCGCTGGTTATGAAGGAGACGTCACGGCAATTGGGAGGATGCATCCAGATCTGGTGATACCCTGAAAAAGCATCAAGAAAACTCATTACAAGAAACCCGACGGCAGAATCAACCAACACGTCGATTTGAGGCAAGGGGTAGCAATCCTTCGGGAAAGCTATATTCAGCATAGAAAAATCAATACAAAGACGCCAGCCCCCTCCTGGCTTTTTCACCATTACAATATTGGAGACCCAGTCAGGATACTGGATCTCTGAAACAAAACATGCTTTCAGTAACTTCTCCACTTCCTCCCTTATCGGACCAGTAAGCACGACAATGCTCTTCCTTTGCCTTTGATTAATGGGAGCCACTACGGGATCTAGGTTGAGGCAATGGCAGGCAAAATCAGCGTGAACACCTGGATTTTTGGCGGCGCTCCAAGCGAAAACGTCGACGTTGTCCTGCAGGAAAGAGGCCATCTCTATTTTCCCCTCCAGTGGCAGGGATCCTCCAACCTTCAGCAGACCAGGATCTCCTCTTCAAGAGATAACTTCCACCTCTTCTATCTCCTCAGCAACACATAACCCCTTCTCCTTTTCTAGCAGCTCCTCCAACCTCTCCGTCCCCCATCCAGCTGATGGTACGGACGACAATCATGCAGCACTCCCTAGAGGCCTTGGGATCTCCCCTGATCCTGATCTGGACATCCCCCGGCAGTACTTCAGGCACTGGTTATAAGAAGATGGAATGACCTGGAAATAGTAGATGAGGGGCCGCCCGAAGATGGTGTTGTATCCGCTCGACGCATCGACGATGCCAAAGCGGCATCGGATCGATGTCCCGCCGAGTGTAACCAGAACCTCCACTGCCCCTTCCACTTCTTTCTTCTTGCATGAGAAGCCAAAGAGGGGTCCATTTGTAGCCTGGACCCAAGACGCTTCCACCTGAAGCCCTACGAAAGTTATTTTGAAGATTACTTTCACCGAGCTCCCATTATCCGCGAGGATTCGGTCAATGGTGAAGTCTTCGATGACAGCTTAAATAACCCAGGCATCGTGGAAGGGGTTTTCATTTTCTAGCATGTCCTCCTCTAAGAAAGTAATCTCATTCAGCGGCGGTGGGTTCTGTAAGGTTGAGGCGATGCTCTTCTTGTAGATTTGATGGAGACTTCTCTTGCGGGAAGCACCGAGCCCGGCTCCTCCATTGATCACCCCGATGTGCCCACCTCCTGGGCCATGGATCACCTCTCCGCGACCTTCTAGGTCGATACGATCCTCATTCCTCCTCCTTACCGGATCATTAAATGCCACTTGACCTACCGGGGCCTCCTGCCTCTGCTTGTCCCTCTCCGCCACACATGCTTCTAACCTCCTCCTTGCCTCCCAGAACTCCGGGCAAGCCAACATCCCATGCCCCTCCACTCGATGGATGTCGCAGTAAAGGGGAATCTCCACTTCCTGACGCATCGCCCATTGCTCCCTCCGATGACGCTTGTTCCCCTGATGGGCAATGTACATCGCTTCTTTTCTCCCTCTCGGCCTCCCTCCTGCCCGTTGTCATTCCTCCTCTCCTCTTGGAAATGCTGTCACACTGGTGTCCTCCGCTGGGAGCGATTCTCAGGATACTGGAATCGTCTATCTTCCCCTCTTCTTGCCGGAGCCTCTGCGGGCCTCCTCCCTTCCTGCCTCCAAGGCCTCTCCTGCCTCCTCTCTTCAAACCTCCTGGGATCTTCTCTCCTCCTCCTCTCCTCTCTTCTCCTCGGCTCCTCCTTCCTCCTCCCAACCTGCCTCTCTAGCGACCTCCTAGCCTTCTCCCCCGAAGGTCCAGCTCTCCCCCTTTCTAAAGGATCATCTCCGTCCAGTCATTCTAAGAAATCTTTGTTCTTATCCTCTCCTCAGACGAAGGTATTCGCCTTCTCTATCATCTATGCAAAAGACCTCGGGGGGTTGGATCCCATCTCCATGCTGAACATACCCTTCTTCAATCCAAACTTCAAGGCCACAATCAAAGTGAAGCTATCCACCTCCTCCACCTCCAAGATCTCCTCCTTGAAACGATCAATGTAATGGCTAAGACTCTCCTACTGTCCTTGGATAATCTTGAAGAGAGTCGTTGCCTCCTTCTTCCTCTTCTTGGATGTTGCGAACCTCGCCAAGAGGCCCCGATGTAGGTCGGAGAAACAGTAGACGGAACCTGCTGGCAGTTGGTGGAACCAGTCCCTTGCATTGCCTTTGAGGGTGATGGAGAAGAACCGGCTTGAACACGCCGAACATGTTGCAGATGGAGACGACGTATTCAAACCACTGAAGATGCCTGACCGGGTCATCTCTGCCAGAATAGTAGGTGAGAACAGGCTCTCTGAACCCTTCGGGAATGGGGGCGACAAGGATCTCGTCACAGAAGGGGCTACTCGCTCCCTGGCGGTGGCGAGTTTCATCCTCGCTGAAAACATCATACTCGTTCCTCTGGAGAGTGTCACGGTATCTTGCCGGCGACATTGGATCCCGAAAGCGGACCCCTTGGTTGCCCGCTGGATAATGATGCAGCTGCATCGGTCGCTCCTCTCTTGCCGATGCGAGCTCCTTCCCAACTCGCCTCGGTGGTGCTTCCTCATCCAGCGGTGTCACACAATTGGGGGAGGTCACCGTGACATCAGGGCGATGAGAAAACCCTGCAAGGATGGTCTTCTCAATCCTCTTCGCAAACTCCTCAAACGCATAAACTGTCACGAACTCTCCACCTTGCGCGAGATCACGAACTCTCCACCTTGCGCGAGATCACCAACTCCCGCCGAGTTTCCGACCAACTCTCCATGCTCGCCACTATTGACCATCTTACAAAACCACAAGACTTTCTTTCTTGGCTGTGATCCATGCTCACCGCACCAAGTGTTGAGGCTAGGAAATTCCCAATCTCAGGATTCGGATCAAGGCCGCCTAAGGTTACTGGTTCAGAGGTAAAGCCAGACGGCTAGGATGACTATGATGAAGAATTAGGGTAAACAGGAACCCAGAAACTGCTGCTGGAAGGTCCCACCACGTACCCAGATGCTTGAATGGAGAAACCCCTTCTCAACCAAAAGTGGTCGAGCTAGGTATGAGGGAGACTAGCTGACAACTAAGTCGCAAGGTTGCGACCTGGTCTTCTAAGGAAAAGGAGTCCAAAGGCTCAGCTAGTGTCAGGAAAGGAGAACTCGCGAGTATCCTATAGAGGATTTTTTTGGTCTCTCCCTCATACCCCTGGGGTCTTCTTTATAGACAAATTCAAGGGGGGAGGGGGGGGGGGTCATATTTATACCCCACCCCCTGGCGACTTCCTGGAGGAACTCGCGCGGGCTGAGCGAGTATCTCTCCTTGTCGCGTACCTGGCGAGTATGCGAGGGGAGCTCGCAATACTCGCCCAGGCCTTCTTCGGTCTTGCATGTTGACTTTTACTTCTATCTTGACTTGTTAACCTTGACTTCTACTGACCTGGCTGTGGTAGGACCCATCTTCAACGAATACGGATTGTACAATCATAGTAATCGTATTTAGTATAGTGGAATCATGTCAAGGGGTCGACATAATTTCAGAAGGTTGTGTGTTGTGAATGATAATAATTAACATAATAACATGTGGATCTCTCTGAATGGGCTCTATGCGAGTGAGTCTAGATAGACTCAAGATCCCCATATAAAGGAGAGGAATGAAAAATTTAACTAGCCATAAAGGAATATATAGATTCAATGACTGTGTATCAAATAAAGTTTGAATCTGGGCCTTTGACACCAAACTGACTCAAGATAACTCTATAGGTGATGAATGCAGGATGCCCTAAACTAAATAAAATGCAAGTGAACACACGATGTAATGGACCTACGACAAACCCTAAAATGAAGAGGCAGGACATGCATGCACGCAATTCGATGAACTTATGACAGTTAACCATAAATTCTAATGCAATTCCCATGAGTCACTATGCAAATAATTTTGACATTCAAGTAATTAAACAACAACTTTTAACTACTCATTTAATTACAATTAACATGTGTTCAAGTTAAGAAAGAGATGATTCGAATTAATTGAAAATTTTAAAATTAAGTATAGATCGAAAAGGGATCACACAATGCCAAGAGTAAAAGAGTGGGAACTGAAACAAGCAATATAAACACACAAATATATTGGCAACGGCTGCAAAGCAAGGGAAGTTGTGTGGTGGTTGTAAGAGTGAATTGGTGGATGTGGGAATGATTTATGTAGGAGCCAGCTACAGAGAAATATTGCAGGAGAACTATGACATCAAGAGAAGTGGGATGGAAGGCTTGGCTGTAAGTGGAAATGCATGGGAGGGCTTTGGGAGGGGGTTGGGAGTGCTTCTGTTGTAGGAAAAGGTAGCGCAAGGATTTAATGTGTTGTTGAAGTGGGTTGGCGGTGTAAATAAAGTTAAAGGTGTGTTCTATTTCTTTGGGAAGGATCTTTGTGGGTTGTCCAAAAATGTGAATAATGAAAGATTGTACAAACATCGCACAATCGATCTCCATATTGGAAATGTAGGTAGGCACACACACGTGTACAAGCAACCTGACACCCACTTCAAAAATCCGGCGAGAACACTTCCCGTGAGACGACAACGCTTCCCGGGCGGGACTCTCCAGCGAGATCATTACGGCGAGATGGATACCGGGCGAGATCTTCCCGGGCAAGATGACTTCCGGACGACAAGGCTTCCTGGCGATACCACCTTCTCCCTGCAGGATGGACCACCTTCTCGCTCGGTGAGATCAACCTCTCGGGCGAGAGCTTCGGGGAGAGAAGCTACCCGGTGAGAGCAGTTGCCCGGGCAAGATGGCTTCTTATCGCTGGACGAGAGCACCAAGCTGAGCTTCTGACTCACTCTCCTGCGTGCTGCGATGATCTAAACCCGAAAATGAACAAAACAAAACACTTTCAGCATTGTAGTGCTCCACTCTAGAAAGGGGGGGGGGATAAATACTCTATATTTGATCAACTTTCAAGGAACTACAACCAAGCCTTTATATAGACAAACACAACAAATAAAAAACTAACACATGGCTCAACATTAGATGCCACCAAACCTAAACTTCATCTCTCTCCTCTACATTAAACAAACATATATAAATATATATATATATAAACTAGTGTTGACCGGTCAACCCAAAATATCACCAACAAACTCCCCCTCAAACTTGGCCGCACATGCTGAGTTGCCTTTGAGCTTCAGGAACATCTCCACCTTCAAGGCCTTTGTGAATATGTCTGCGATCTGCTCTCTAGTGTGGCAATACACAACCTCAACAGTCTTGTGCTCCACCTGCTCATGAAGGAAATGGTACCTTGTCTTATTATGCTTGCTGCGCCCATGCAGCACCAGATTCTTCGCAAGCTGCATAGCAGACATGTTGTCAACGTACATAGTCATAGGTCCCTCCTATTGATAATGTAACTCCTGCAAGATGTTTCTCAACAAAATTTTCTGACAGGTACAGGCCGCCGCAGCGATGTACTCTGCTTCACACGAGACAAGGCAATCGTTGATTGCTTATTCGAGCTCCAAGATAACGCACTTGTTCCCACATGGAAGGCATACACGGAAGTGCTCTTCCGATCATTCACATCTCCACCATAGTTGCTGTCCGAGTATCCAACCAACTTCAGCTCCTCTCCTGTAAAGTACTTCAGGCCCTGAACTCTCGTCCCATTCACATATCTCAGGATCCTCTTCGCTGTCGAGAAATGATCCTGCTTCGGATCCTCCATGTACATGCTCACCACTCTAACATCGTACATGATATCAGGCCTGGTGAAAGTAAGGTAGCGTAGACTTTCGACCAAGCTCTTGAATAGTGTGGAGTCGACTGCTCCCTCCTTTGAATCCTTCCTCAACTTCAATCCTGGATCAGCGGGAGTGGAGATAGCCTTGCTATCCTCCATCCGGAACTTCTTCAAGATCTCTTCTACATACTTCTTTTGTGAGATGAAGATACCATCTTCACACTGCTGTACCTCCACAGCTAAGAAGTGGTTGAGCTCTCCCAGATTGGTCATCTCAAACTCCTTCTTTGTCGTCCTCTTAAACTCCTCGAACATGGTAGGATTGTTGCTTGTGAATATCATATCGTCTACATATAGACATATGATCATCATATCCCCATTCTTCTCCACCTTCGTGTAGAGAGCATACTCATGGGGACTCTTCATGTATCCGTGCTTCTTGAGGTATGCGTATATCTGTTGGAACCATAGTTTTGATTTGGGCAAGGAATACTATTAGGATGTTTTTAAATTGTCCCAAAATGTATAGTCAGGGTCATAGGATTATTTTTAGGTCGGCCTCAAAAGAACTATAGAGAAATCATGCAGAAATCAGTTTTGACAAAGGCAGGAATTGAGCTCGACAAAATTCAAGCTGCGTTCGACGAATGTCGAACTCTGGTCGATGAAACTCAGAGTTCTATCTCTGAGTTGAGCTCGACGATCTCCGAGCTCCGGTCGACGATCGCTGATCTCAAGACAGAATCTCAGCTCGACGCAAAGGTTATTCAGGTTGACGATCTCTAAACTGAGGTCGACGAATAGCAGACTGAGTAAGACGAAATCTGTGCAGTATTCAAGCAGAGTTATTTACAGTTGGCAGATTTAATTAAGGCATTTAATATCTCTCAGATTTAATGCATATAGTCATTCAACAGCAGCAGTTAATGTGTTTAATTCCAAGACATCTTTTTCTCTCTCGAGAATGCCTCAGCCGTTTCAAGATAGAATTAATTAAAATTTTTGAATACATATAGGGGGAATATATACAGATTAGAGGTTTTGCTGACATAGAAGAAGTGACTGACAACAAAACAATGCTATAGTCAGAATAGAGATTCTGAAGAACACAACACAGCTTTCTTTCATATAGTGTTCTTCATCATCTTCTTCACACTTTTCAAGAGAGAACAAATACCATATCAGTCTAGAAGCTTGCTGGAGAGCAACATCAAATCTGAAGACCTACACACTCCTGAAACAAAGCTTCCATTTCCTGATCAACTCTACATCTCAGGGGGAGATTTGATAAGATTTGGAATCCACACAAAGTCTTCTCAAAGTTGCTTTTGAGAATAGAGAAGACTAACATCACTTTATTTCCCACCCCACTGTACAGGGTTTTAACTCTCTTCAAAAGTTAGCTTGGTAAGTATCCTGATCAAAAGACTTGAGATTGGTTTTCGAGCACCTGATCAAAAGCTCAAAGGTGGCAGTCACCTGATGAAAACCTATTAGTGGATTCCTACCGGGGTGGTAAAAGAGTGGATGTACCCAGGTTGGGGAACCACTATAATGCTTGTGTCATCTGTGTGCTTGCTTTTTTCCTTCTTTATCTTTGTGTTGTGACTTTTTATATATTAACTCTAGATTAGAAGAAAGTTAAGATCTATCCCCCTATCTTTCAATTGGTATCAGAGAGTCGTTCTTTGGTTGTACACGCTAACACCTGAATCAAAACGATCTGATAGATCTTATATTTCTTAAGAGTTTTTCATGGCACAAAATGAAGAATGTTCAAGCACTGGGACTCCTAAGTGAAATCTGGATAATCTTGCACTATGGAAGGCAAGGATTCGGTTGTTCATGAATTCTATTGATGAAGCAATTTACAACTCTATTTTGTCAGGTCTCCCTACTCTATCTGCAGACTCAGAAGCCCAAAAATTGCTAAAGATGGATGTTGCACAAGCAATGAACATTCTTGCTCAATCAATGTCTGATGACATTTTTGAAGAAGTTGCTGAATGTACTTCAACAAAGGAAACCCATTAGACTCCCTCACAGCAATGGCTGCAGGATCAGCAAAAGAAAGAACATTTAAAGCTAAATCTTGGAGTGACTTTGAAGGTTCATCCTGTACAACTGAGGATGAAGAAGAAATAAGAGCAAGAGAATTCTGCTTGATGGAAATTAATACATCTTGCAGCAGCTATGATGACGAATCTGAATCTGATGAAGAATCAGAATCAGAAGAGGATCAGGTTATCTCTTCCTTTGATTTCTCTTCAGAACATTTTAAAGAAGATTTTAAAATTTTATGCAATGATTTAATTCAATCTTAGATGTAAATAAAACTTTTCAGAGAGAAAGTGTATAATCTATCTTCTGAAAACAAAAATCTTAAATAAGTTTTAAAAAATGTTTCTGAACAATTAGCTTCTTTAGAAACAATTAAAGACAAATAAAAGATAATAGATTTAGACAATATAACTGAGTTTTTACCAAAAACAATTAAACAATTTTAGAAAATTTGTGTTCAACATAATTCGTCGAACGGAGCTCGATGAAAATAACACTCTTCGTCGAACTCAGGAAGACGAACTCTGAACAGAGATTTTGATTTTAACTTGTCTGGAAATTTTATCGACAAAAGAAATTTGCTTCATCGAATTGAGATCGACGATCGTGGAACATAAAAAATAGATATTATCATTCTGTGAACCGAGATCGACGAAATCGATTCCCTTCGTCGAACTCAGGTCGACAAAATTATTTTTCATCGAACTCAAAATTTAAAAACAGAAATTTTTATCCTTTTGAAAATTATAATCAAACTCAAAACTTTATCAATCTTTTTACCCAATGGCTCACCCCTTCTAGTAATTTTCACCCTCTAGGTTACAAAGATTAACCTATATGTTCTTTTATATCTAATTATTATGAAAAAGAACTGGGACCCAAGATTATCTGGGTCCAGAACTCCTAACCCCTTATTTCGGGAAAAGACCCTTCAGTACAGGGGTAATTGTATAGGGGGAGACTGCTTTAAACGATACAGCAGCAGCAGTTTCAATTACTCAGAAATCAGGGGGATGATATCAAGGAAATTGTTGAATACTACAGGAGCAACATATCTGAAATATGCTCAGTTAAAGATAAGCAAAGAACAACTACAGAGCCTCTCAGAAGTTTTTCATATTTTTTATTTCAAAAACAATGTTGTTTTTTATTTTATATTTCAAGGCACCTATTTAAAACTTGCTTTGTTTTCCTTTTTGTGTAAATAGTATCCTCACCGAAATAGGGGGAGATTGTTGGAACCCTAGTTTGGATTTGGGCAAAGAATACTATTAGTGTTGGGTACAAAGGAAAATGTGTACCTGATTTGAAGAAGCCTCACTTAGCTCAATGATATACATCAAGATGTATTTGATGTTATTTTGAGTTTATATGTGCAGGTTAAGAATATGCTAAAATGAAGAAAAATGTTTCTAAGTCCATGTGTCGACACTTAAGAAAGCATGTGTAGACACTTGGAAAAGCAGTGTCGACACCAGAAGAATCTGTGTCGACACACAGAAGTTTTTAGTTTACATCAACTATGTCGACACCTGCAGGCAGTGTCGACACACAGGATTTCTAGTTGACATCAACTGTGTCGACACCTGAAGGCGGTGTCGACACACATAATTCTAAGACTATATCAAATGTGTCGACACACAGGACTTATGTCGACACTCAGCAGAGTTTCAACAAAGTTGATTATTGTGAAGTGAAGAAGTGACTGTGTCGAGACAAAGAAGCAGTGTTGACACATTCTACAGATGCAGTGTCAAGAAGCAGTGTCGACACCAAAGGAGCTGTGTCGAGATCTCCAAAGCTTGTCTCGACACTTAATCTACTTGTGTCGACACATAATGAAGATCAATCTCGACGCTTTGCTGACAAAGACAAAGGTTCAAGAACTGACTGAAGACTTGAAAGCTCTGTATTACAACAAGTTTGCTGAAGCTATCAAAACTGTCAAAAGTTGGTTGGAAACCGAATCAACCGGTTACCATGGATGAAGTCTATATAAAGACGGATTCTGTCAAATCAAATAACAACAACACGAACAACTAAAGAAGTATTGATCATTGATCAAGAAAGAGCATGTCACACAGAAGAAGATTTTTGTGAGAAGATCTAAGAAGACATTCTGAAGTGGCAATCTACTAAGAATTTGTCTAAGGAGAATTCAAATAAGAATTCAGAAGAAACTTCAAAAGATTTGGAGATTGAGAGAGAGCTCCAGCTGTTTGAAGTAAAGTAGGAGACTTTTACAAGTCTTTTAAGAAGCAGATCCTGAACAAATCTGCTAAGAAGAATTCAGATCTATTTCTGAAATCTAAGAAGGAATCTGTCTGCCAGTCAACTTCAAAGAAGATCAACCCTACTGAGTTCAGATTCAAGAAGCTTTAAAGAAAGCTAAGAACAGGTTGATCTCAGCAATCAGTTTTATCAAGAACTTATCAAGAAATCTTTTATCCATTCTCTCTCAACAAGGGTAAGAGTCAATCTATAAGATTTTTCAAATTCTGTAGGATCTTTCAAGATCTGAGTTGTAAGCCTA
Organism: Platanthera zijinensis; assembly: GCA_039513925.1. Lineage (NCBI taxonomy): Eukaryota > Viridiplantae > Streptophyta > Magnoliopsida > Asparagales > Orchidaceae > Platanthera > Platanthera zijinensis. The sequence continues at coordinate 64,914,322 of CM077092.1, read as the reverse complement.
TAATATAAATGCTGAGCGTAGGAGATATAGATCTCTGAGTTGTAGGCCATGTGACAAGGCTTAGGTAGGGCTGTTAGCCTGAGCTGTAGGAGTGTGAATACATTCTGAGTTGTAGGCCTTATGACAAGGCTGAGGTAGGGCTGTTAGCCTGAGCTGTAGGAGTGTGGATACATTTAGAGTTGTAGGAACCTCTCAGGGTTCTGAGCTGTAAGATCTGTGAATCTGAGAAGAAGGAAGAAGTTAGGCCGAATCTAGCACACTGCTGGATAGGTGTAGGGGGAAAGTGGATGTACCAAGACCTTGGGGAACAACTATAAACTAGTGTACAATCTGTGATGTGTGTATTCTGTGCTGTGGTTGCTGTGTTAGCTGTGGAATAGTTAAATTCTATTTGAAGAACTGAATTCTTATTCTGCCTTAAGTGAAAAAAAAGATCCTATTCACTCCCCCTCTAGGTGTTTGGGTTATCTTGAAATCAATTCTATCAAGTGGTATTAGAGGGAGGTTGCTCAAAGAAGGACTTAACAGTCTTAGTTAGATCCATAAGGTAGATTCAAGATCAAGAAAATGGGTTTAGGAGAATATCATAAGGAACTAGGTTCTATGAAATTACCCATATGCAGGAAAGAGATATTTGGAATATGGAAAGAAAGGGTAAGGCTTTTTATGGAAGCCTCTGATCCAAGGATCTACATTACAGTAAAGGAAGGTCCTTATATTCCAATGAAATTGTCAGTTCTTGATGCAAATCAAAGAATTCCCAAGGATTTTTCAGAGATAACTAAGGAAGAGATCATCCTAGCAACTATGGATAAAAAAGCCCAGAATATCATAGTATGTGTCATAGATGATTCAACTTTTCAAAATTTGATTCACTGCAAGACCTCTAAGGAAATGTGGGACACTTTGATAGTCTACATGGAGGGTTCTGAAGAAGTCAGATAAGATAGAAAATCAAAGCTGAACCAGGAATATGAGAGTTTCAGACAAGGAAAGTCAGATGGTATAACTGAGTGTTATAAAAAGTTCTATAGAATAGTAAATGAGCTGATGTCCTATGGAAGGATCTTCAGTACATATGAACTGAATGATAAATTTCTAAGATCCTTGACAAAGGATTGGAACACTAAGATTTGTGTCATTTGGGAAGTTGCAAGACTTGCAGATATCTCTCCTCCAACTTTGATTGGAAAATTGCTGTCATATGAGATGCAGATGATGGCTAGGAAAGAGGAAGAGAAAAGTACAAAAGGGGAGCATAGAGAAAAGTCTGTGGCCTTCAAGGTGGAAGCTACTAGGAAGAATAAGAGGATGTCTCCATCACCTCCTAAGATAGTTGCTGAAATTAATTCAGATAATTCAGACAACCAAAGTTCTGACAGCAGTGACTAAGATAAAGACTTTGCTTCCTTCACAAGGAAGTTTCAGAGATTCTTGAAGAAGAAGCAGTTGAAGTCTAGGCCCTCCACATCTCAGCCTGTGGATGACTATTATCAAAAGAGGAAGTCATCTAGGAAGGACAGGAGCGGGTCTAAGCCTAGCAAATCTACAACATCAAAGATAGTTTGCTACTGCAGTAATAGGCCTGACATGTTGTGGCTGAGTGTCCAGAAAAAAGAAAGGAGTTTGCTGATTAAAAGAAGACTCAATAAAAGAGCAAGAAGGAGAAATACTTTGTTGCCAAGAAGGAGAAGAGCTTGACAGACAAATCATCTTCAGAGTCTAAATCTGAAGCTGAGGAATACATTGGTCTATATGCAGCAGATAAAGAAGATGAGTTTATGCAAGTGCTGAACTCTATCTATGAACAAGAAGACCATCAATGCATGGGACTGATGGTTGTGTCAAAAGAAGACACGTGCCAGGATCAGCCTGATCCTAGTAAGGTACAATGTTTTTCTAGAAATTTAGATTGTAGTACTGGTATAGAGTCAGCCACATCTGCATCAAGTGATGTGGATGGTTCTGAGTCTGAAGGTGATATTCATCAGCTGATAGATGAATATGGGGACTTGTTGCAGGCACTAAAGAAAAGCAAAAACTTGGCCAAAACTCAGGCTAAGGAAATTGCAGATCTTAGGATGGCTGCATCTGATTTAGTGAAAGAGTTGGATCAAAAAATGAATGAGATTGCCAAATTGAAAACTATAACTGTTATTTAGATGGGCACAATCACATACAAAATTGATCTAATTAAAAGTCTGGAAGCCAGACTTCAAAAAGAAAAAGATTTGGTGGCTAGTTATTCCAAGCCAAAATCAGTTTTACCCTTAATAGATGAGTTTGTGGATCAAAAGGGTAAGGCTGGAATAGGCTTTAAAGGTAACACCAGGGCTGTCCAATTTAAGAGAAAGGGTAAAGCCTTAGTCCAGCCACTAAACTTTAAAGTCCCTGTAGTTTTTAGAAAGGTACAAGTCCCTTCTAACAAGTATGACCTTGAGAATACTCATGGTCATAGTAAGACTGAAGTTAGCAATGATAAGGGTGTTTATGTCAATAAGGCAGCCCATGTCCATAAACCCCATGTTCTTAAGAAAATAGTGGGTGAAGCTGCATCAGTACCAGCACAAAACAAAAATTTGTTGTCAACCAGACTGCCAAGAATGTATCTAAAAATAGATACAACAAGTATGAATGCTGGTGCTGTGGCAAGATAGGCCATTATGCCTTAGATTGCTGGCATAACATTAGTGTCAGGAAGAACAACAGTCTAACTGTTAGAAGAGCAGCAGGTAGATTTGTTAAGTATGAAGCTAACTTGAACCAAGAACCCAAGACTTACTTGGGCTCTAAGGGGAGGTAATTCTTTATTGCAGGTGAGTCTAAGTTACCATGCCCCTTTATGGTACTTAGACAATGGATGTTCCAGGGACATGACTAGAACAAGGGGGTTGCTGAAGGAGTACTTACCTATCATAAATGGGTCTAAAGTAATCTTTGGTGGTTCTGAAAAAGGAATCATCAAAGGATTTGGTAACATTTCCAATAATTTGATTACTATCACTCAAGTGGCCTATGTGAAGGGTTTGAAACACAACCTTATAAGCATAAGTCAGCTGAGTGATTTAGGATATGATATTTGATTTATTAAGAATAGATGTCATATCAAAAGGTCAAGTGATCAAAAGGTCATATTGACAGGATATAGAAAAAGAAATGTGTACTGTCTTACCTTTGAGTGTGAGAACAAAGATTCTCTTATTTGTCTTGTAGCTGATGAGAGAGCCTCACATTGTGTCAAATGGCACAAGAGGCTAGCCCATCTTAACTACAAAACAATTGGCCAAATCTTTAACAAATGGTTAGTGAGGAATGGTCCTAATGTTAAGTGTATAAAGGATGGCATATGCTCAGCTTGTTAGAAAGACAAGCAGACAAAATCGTCCTTTCATAGCCTTGAAAACAAGGATTCGGTGAGGTGTCTATACCTCTAGCATATGGATCTATTTGGTCTTATGCCAGTTCATAGTCTAGGTAGGAAGGTATACACTTTTGTGGTGGTAGATGACTATTCTAAATATTCCTGGGTGTTCTTTCTGAGACAAAAATTAGAAACCCCAAGTGTTTTATATACTTTTGTCAAGCAAATTCAGAATGAATTTGACAGTACAGTAGTCAAAATAATAAGTGACCATGATACTGAATTTCAATCTAAGTGTATGACAAGACTATGTGAAGAATTTGGGATTTTTCAAGAATTCTCCTCACCTAGAACACCACAGCAAAATGGTATTGCTGAAAGGAAGAATAGAACACTGATTGAGACTGGTAGAACTCTATTGAGTGACACTTCTCTCCCAGAATATTTCGTGCCTGAGGCAGTAAATACTGCATGTCATGTGATCAATTGGGCTTTTATGACCAAAAGCAACAAAAAGACTCCCTATGAGATCATGAAGGGTAGAAAACAAAACTTATCCTATTTAAGGATCTTTGGTTGCAAGTGCTATGTCCTTAACAATGACAAGTCTTATCTAACTAAGTTTGCTGCCAAATCCCAAGATGGGATATTTATTGGGTACAACTACAATAGTAAGGCCTATAAGGTCTATAACTTGATTACTCAAGTTGTAGAAGAGTCTATACATATTGTCTTTGATGAAACAAGACTGATTAATAGTGAGTTATCTTGTAGCTCATGCAGTTTTACATGTATAAATGAGAGAATGGACAAGCTTACCATTATAGAAGAGTCAACTGCAGAGAAGGAAGTGGAAAATGGTGGCTACTGTCCAGGGGGAGTATAGGACACTCTAGATGCTGATGAAAACCAAGAGGTGCAGTATATTGAAGAGACTGGAGGTGTTCAACCTGAAGATAGTCTTCCTCCAGCTGTGTAAGACCCCCATTTTTTTTCTTTTTCAACACCGGGGTCTTATGCCCAGAACCGCCACCTTGTGGTGATACCTTCGCACCCGGGAAGGTCGTCACTACAAGATGCCGATTCTGCCGGCCAAAATCGATCACAACTGTAGCACTAGAATAAAAGCAAGTCCACAGAAAATCACATGTAAAGAAAATAAGCTCCACGAAGGGAGTGTCCACAGATAGTACATATAATAAAAAGCTCGGGCTTATGCCCGGTACATCAAGTCCTCACTACAAATCACTCATCGTGGAAGCAAACTAATACAACTACTAGTGTTCGGGACTCACAGTCCCTGCTGTCTGGAATCCAGTACTAGACTGTCCGATCTCCAAGCGTGCCGACCTCCGGGGCTGCTCCTCCATGCTGGGCTCCGTGGTCCCCTAAATGATGTGGTTCGAAAACCGTTAGTCTAAAAGACTAAGTCCTATCGTCCTCCGCCCCTTCCCCCATGGCTCCTAAGCACCGAGCAGGGAGAAGGAAAGGAAAGGACATGAAGGTGGAGAATGTCAAATAGCAGATGGCAGCGGAACTAGACTAGCAGTTCTAAGTATGGTAATAATGATACAAAATTAGAATAAGTAACCTTAACTTATGAGAATACACATAAGCTAAGGGATCTCTTGCAGGGCTCCTATCGTATAAAAAGTCTCATACCGATTTATACGATAGGGTGTCGGTTTTACTAGCAGGCTTAAATATTTAATACTGAAAGAGAACCTTGACTTATAAGCACGCTCGCACGAACTTATAGGCCAAGGGGTCGTTTTGCAAGGCCTAATGTATAGAGCGTCCCATACCGCTTATACATTAGGTGTCAGGTTATATGCAATGGTTATGCTATGAAATACAATTATGCTATGATGTGAACATGCAAGTGCAACTCACCCACTCGACTCTATGTACACAGACTTTTAGTTCCCCCTTGCGGAGCCGTTACCTCCCAGGATACCTCCGTAGTGGCAGACGGAAGCGGTGGGTTGGGCCTCGCCCACCTCTAAACTAGTAAAGCACTACCGGTCAGACCTATCGTACGCCTCAAAGCTTGGTGCACAAAGCAGACTCCTGCGTACTATTGCCGGCTGACGCACCGGACTTCTGTTGGCGAAGTGCTAACCATACTTGCCGAGTCAGTGTATTGGAGTCGGTGCATCGACCCTCCAATACCGAAGACCCACCACCTTATACCTTTTATGCACATGCAATAGTTATGAGTCCAAAAAACAACCGAACCAAAACTCCCCGGACTATCCCGTCCGTCATAAATCAACAACCGAGCCGAAGCTCCCCGGACTATCCTGCCCGTCATAATCAACAACCGAGCCGAAGCTCCTAGGACTCTCCCGTCCGTCATAATCAACAACCGAGCCGAAGCTCCCCGAACTATCCCGTCCGTCATAATCAACAACCGAGCCGAAGCTCCCCGAGCCACCATACCCATCACCATAACCACTGAGCTTATTGCCCGAGTAACCCAAACTATCTCCCGGTACATTGGGGTGTGAGAGTGTGAAATCCTAAGTTTACTATTTACTCTTGTGGCGATTTTATACCTACGACTTAGGTTTTATCCAGGACTGCCCAAGTTATTCCCTATGAAGGGCTCTCGAGGGCACTAGGAGCTATGATGGGCTGAATCCCAAAGCTCCCTTTCGCAAGGCACTTATTTTTGTTGGTTGGTAACTAATCCCATATCCATTACCCATTTCTTTTTCATATTACGGTACACTAAACCTATGGTGATTTTGACCTTTCACTCTACGGGGGAAGACGATCTTTCGTCGACCCCAAGCACTACTCAACACTACCGACTCATATCTCACTACTTAACCTAAACTTCTAGGATGACTCATCCACATCTACAAAATCCAGCAAGATGGCTAACTCCCACTATGCCAAATCATTTCCTTTCAACAATTTACTAAATGCAGACCACAAGGTTAAATGCCATGTATAATGGGGAGTACATCAAATAATCTTCCAACACTCCTATAATAATTAATGGAGGTTCATTATGACCTTTAAGCCCTAAATCCAGAGACCCAAAATTTTCCTTATTTATTTAATAATTTATTTAATTATTCTAATGACTAAAATTTCCAATAATGAACATGAAGTACCATTTTCAGGCGAGATATCATTCCACTAATTTTATAGGATATTTAAAATAAGGATTTAACTCATCTTCCAAAATATCTCAATTTTTCAATAAGGTTTTATCCCAAAATTCCTATTTCATTTTACCCCTTAAAAATTCATTTAAAGAAATATAAAAGACTACATTGCTTCCAAAAATTTAGAGAAAATTCCAGTATGATTCTAATGGCATATAAATGATTTGTGCCAAATTTCATAATTTATTTATTAGTAAATAATCTTAATTAAATTATTGAATAATTTCCTCATTTAACAAGCTTGTGAAGTATGTACCTCAAATATGTATCCAAAAATTTTCATAAAATTTATATATGCATATAATGATTCAAAACTTCCTCTGCCAAACTTTCATGACCTCCCAAGGGTCAGAGGGACCATAATGTTCAATTTATTAAATTGAGGTATCCCTTGTGTTACAAATGAAGTACTATAACTATTGTCACAAAATTCCCAATTAAATTACCAAAGGCTCATAATATTTTTATGACCAATCTACCAAAATTTCACCTTAGTTTGAGGAGTCTAGCTAGCCCATTTCAACCCTAAAATATTTGTGCCCTAAACTAGGGTTAGGGTTTTGTGGGTCCTAAACTTTCCAAAACACCCTAACATTTTAACCAAAGGGTTATAGTTACCCTAATACCCTCCCTAAAAAATTTCATAGTCATACAAGGTGTTTTGGCCACATGCCCTTCACAAGGTACAAAAGCCTTTCCTTAGGGTTTCACCTAGGATCTTGGGGAAAATCAATTCCAAACCTCCCCATATTTTATTGGAAGGTGCACAAGTTCATGAAAAGTCAGTGTTCAATATTTGGACCTCTGTTAGGTGAATTGGACACTCTAAGCAAAAATTACATTTTGGACCAAAATGCCCTTCTTAGGGCAAAACTAGGGTTTGAATGATTTCCAATCAAATCACCTCCAAACTTAATGAAATTTTAACCAGAGGTCTATATTGACATCATATACCGCCCACCAAAATTTGGATGAATTTGGATATCATTTGATCCATAAATTAATTTACCCTAGATAAATTAAATTATTTACAAAACTATAGAAAAATTATCTCCAAAAATTACCATTTTTGGGTAGGTTCTAAATATTAGTTAGTATGACTCCCTGCCAAAATTTCATCTCATTTGGGCTAAGTATGAAGTGTGGGCACTTAGTTTAATGACTGCCTATTCATTTGTATAGACCCCACCAAAATGCGTTCCCTGGTCAAACCAATCACCCAAATTGGTTCAAACCAATTTTTTTTTAAAATTAGACCCATAGGGCTATATTTCATATGTTGACCATTTTCTCTGAAAAGGGCTCTAGGTATTTTTAATAATTAAATACATTAAATACCTAATCTGTGACAGAAAATGAAATAAATCAAGTACATATCCTATAGTATTTTATCATCATCAGCACGAATCTTGGCGCAAGATGGACGGAATCCCGTCATCTTCTTCCTCTGGCAGACGGCCAGGATTGCTTCTACTTGGGCCGATTTCCAGCGGCTGCCGCCGGCGCTCCGACCACCTCCCCGGCCGGCCACCGCCGCCTACACCTTCGGGGTGGTCGGGGCTACCTCCAGGTGGCTGCACGGCGGCCAGGGAGCACTACTCCAGCGATCCCGACAAGCAGAAAAAACCATGGAAAAACCATGAATTTGAAATTTCGATTGGGCTCAATTGAGCTCCAACCTTGGTTCTAATGAACCCTACGATCTACCCATGCAAGAAGGAGTGGAGGAGGACCTGTGGTGGCTGCTGTAGCTGTGCTGATCGCCGGATTGGCATGGTGGTGGCCGGTGGTGGTCGGCTTATTCAAAATACAGGAAATTGCTTAGCTCCTTCAGGTAAAGTGTGGGAAATGCTCCTTGAAACTCAGTGAACTTTTAAAGAGGGAGAGGAGGGGAGTTAGGTGGCTGAATGCCTTGTGCCATTTTTGGCCATTGTCAACAATGGCGGCTTGGTTGGTAGGGGGGTGGAGCTTGCTCTAACCAGTCCAAAATGGCTGCTGCACTCCCCCTTGTTCTTCTAAATTGAATGGGGAGGTTGGGGAGGGGGGAGGAGGAGCATAAAGTCCTCCTTCCTTCTTCTTCCTTCTCTTTATCTCTCCTCCATGGGTGGCTTTCTCTCTCCTAGTCACCAAGCCTGAAATTTGGCTCCTCCCTATCCTATAGCAGCCCACAAGTCCATTTGGTCACTTAAGTCAAGGTTAGCCCAATTGCAATGGGCTTGAGCTTGAGTTAGCCCATTTGGGCTAACTTGACACAAAGTTGGACTAGGGGCCACCTAGGTCAAATTGGTCCTTGAGGTTTCTTCAATGGGTCCTTGGTGACCCATTAGCCTCCCCTAGGGTCAAAGTGGGGTTGGATTGGCCCTTGGAGGTCACTTGACCCTTAACTAGGGCACTTTGACCATTTTAGGTCAAGGGTTGACTTTGGTCAACCTAGCCTTTATGATTGGTCCCAATGGGTCCTTGGTGACCTATTGGCCTCTCACTATGTCTATGAGGGTAGGGGTGGGGTCCACTTGGCTAAGGGACTGCAATTGACCCTTGTGTAGGTCAGTTTGACCCAATTAGGGTTAGAGTTGACTTTGGTCAACTTAGCTCCCTTGACTACCCTCCATGGGTCCTTAGTGACCCACTGACCCCTCACTAGGGTTATGGAGGTATAGGGGTGGTCCATTTGGCAAAGAGACTGCAATTGACCCTTGTGTAGGTCAGTTTGACCCAATTAGGGTTAGAGTTGACTTTGGTCAACTCAGGTCCTTTGGCTGCCCTCCATGGGTCCTTAGTGACCCATTGACCCCTTACTAGGGTTATAAAGGTATGGGTGGGGTCTTGGAGTTTTGGTAAAGCATCATGATCACCTTAAACCTAGGTTTTGGAGTTTACTATTTGCAGACCATAGTGCCTCTATCCACACCACCAGGTCCACTTGACTCTTTCTTGGGCTTCCTAGGGTTTTGTCATGACAAAACCACTCTTAGGGGTCTAGTTGGAAATGGGATGTTACAAATCCCAATAAACAAAACAAAGATTTTGTCCCCTAAATCAAGGTTAAGCCCACGGGGACTCCTATCGGGGAGAAGGAAACTTATAACATCCCATGAGAATCGAAAGATTTAGATCACGACCATGTTCGCTATGTGAGGTTTAAAGGTGATAGTTAAATTTAAGACTAATTCGCTCAATTGGCAAAGCCTATACCCCAATAAACAAAAGTTTAGTCCATATTCTTGAAATTTCAGTCCTACTAGTTTAAAATAGGAAGGTAAATTGAACATCCTGAGAGGTTGTGAGGTATACCTGGCTGAAGAGTTCCGGGTATCTTTGTCGCATCAAGTCCTGGGGCTCCCATGTGTGCTCCTCTCTTCCGTGATTTTTCCACAGGACCATGACTAATGGAACCTTTTTGTGGCGTAAGACTCGTACTCCCTTGTCGTCAATCTGGACCGGTTCTAGGTGAACTGACCGATCAGATGCTATCGGCCCATCTGTGGTTGTAACTTGCTGCTTTAGGCGTAGTAGAGCTCTCCTAAGAGAGGATATATGGAATACGTCGTGCAGACTTGCCAGCTCCGGTGGCAGCTCCAGCCTGTATGCCAAGGGACCGATCCGCTCCTGGATCCTATAAGGCCCCATGTATCTTGGACAGAGCTTCTTCCTCTGTCCGCGTACTCGAGTAACTCCATGCATTGGTCGGATCTTCAAGAACACCTGATCTCCTACCTGGAATTCCACCTGACGATGCCGAGCGTCGTAATACTTAGCCTGCCGGCTCTGTGCTTCTAGCATCCTGTCCCGTATCAATCTCTCCTGAGCCTCAGTGTCCTCAACAAATTCCGACTCCAATGCCTTAGGGTCCTCGTCCTGTATCCATGACAACGGAGTCCTGCACCTCCGTCCATATAATGCCTCATAAGGAGCCATCCTTATACTGGACTGGTAGCTGTTATTATACGAGAACTCGATCAGTGGAAACAACTTCTCCCAAGGTTCACCGCGATCCAATATGCAGAGTCGTAACAAATCCTCCAGAGTCCTGTTGGTGCGTTCCGTCTGTCTATCTGTCTGGGGATGAAAAGTCGTACTGAATGTTAGTCGAGTGCCCAAGTAAGTCTGCACTGACCTCGACTCCCTGGATGTAAATCGTCCATCCCGGTCTGACACAATCGACTTGGGGACGCCATGATAACGAACGAACTGCTCCACAAACTTTCGGACTAGCACACTTACCGAGTCATCCTTCTTGATTGGAATAAACCTGGCTACCTTTGTCAGCCGGTCGATGATCACCCAGATCGAATCATTCCCTGTCCTCGATCGAGGAAGCCCGTGTATAAAGTCCATGGCGATATCATCGAACTTCCACTCTGGTACTGGGAGTGGCTGCAATAATCCTACGGGGTTTCTGCACTCCGCTTTCACCAACTGGCATGCCTCGCAATGGGTAACGAAGTAGGTGATATCCTTCTTCATGCCAGGCCAGAACATAGTCTTCTTCAGATCTGCAGTCATCTTTTTAATCCCCGGGTGTACCGAATATCGACTGCAATGAGCCTCCATCATGATCTCCTCAAGGACCTGGCCTCCCTCTGGTATGTAGACCCATCCTCTAAAGCATACTAAGTCATCCCTCAGTGTGTAATCTCCCGCAGTGCCTGCTTCTAAGGCCCGGAAGATCGGCTCTAGCTGGGTATCCTACCTCTGTCCATCCTTAACCCTTTCTCGAATGTAATCAGTGGTGATTATTGACGAAAGATACTCTCGGTATAACTCAGGGTGATCCTCGGACACCAGGGATATTTGCATCTTATCTAACATCCGAACTAACTCCAAAGCCATCAACTGTGTTCCTACTCCGGCGTTTGCGGTCTTTTGGCTCCCGGGTGGTAGTGCATCTCATACTGGTAGTCTGCCAAAAATTCCACCCATCGTCTCTGTCTGATGTTCAGCTCTTTTTGCGTGAACACATACCTCAAATTTTTATGGTAAGAGTATATGTCGCAGTGGACACCGTATAGATAGTGATGCCAGACTTTTAGTGCAAAGATGACAGCTCCCATCTCTAAGTCATGGACTGGGTAGTTTTGCTCGTGCTTCTTCAGCTGCCGAGAAGCGTAAGCTATCACATGCCACTCTGCATAAGCACTGCACCCATGCCCTGGTAGGAGGCATCGGTGTAGACCTGGAATCCTACTTTCCCTGAAGGGAGAGCAAGTATAGGAGCCGAAGTGAGTCGCCCCTTTAACTCTTGAAAAGCCACCTCACACTGTGGGGTCCAGATAAAGGGCACCTCCTTCCTCGTCAGAGATGTGAGTGGAAGGGCGATACGAGAGAATCCCTCTACGAACTTCCGGTAGTAACCGGCGAGTCCTAGGAAACTTCATACATCTGTGGCCATCTTCAACTGTGGCCAGTCCCGGACTGCTTGGATCTTGGCCGGGTCCACTGCCAACCCAGCACCACTGATGATATGGCCTAAGAAGGCCACCTCCTTCAACCAAAACTGGCATTTGCTGATCTTCGCATAGAGCTTGTGCTCCCGTAGTCTCTTTAGAGTCAGCGTCAGATGCCGAGTGTGCTCCTCTTCCGTTCTAGAGTAGATCAGGATATCGTCTATGAATACTATGACGAACACATCCAAGTAGGCCTCAAAAACCCGGTTCATGAGGCTCATGAATGCCGACGGAGCATTTGTGAGCCTGAAGGGCATCACGGTAAACACATATAGCCCATATCTGCTACTGAAAGCAGTCTTTGGAATGTCCTCCTCCTGGATCCGTAGCTGGTAGTAACCCGACCTTAAATCCAGCTTCGAGAAATAATTGGCTCCCTCTAGCTGGTCGAATAATTCGTCTATCCGTGGGAGCGGATAGGTATTCCGGACGGTCAACCTGTTTAGTGCTTGATAATCGATGCACAGGCGAAGTGTCCCATCCTTCTTCTTCACAAATAAGACCGGGGCTCCCCATGGCGAGGAACTCGGTCTAACAAATCCGGCTTCCACCAGTTCCTGGAGTTGGCTTCAAAATTCTGTCAGCTCTTTTGGGGCCATCCGGTAAGGGGCTCTAGCTGCCGGCTTAGCCCCCGGCACCAGCTGTATCCGGAAATCCTGCTCCCGGTGCGGGGGTAGCCCAGACAGTTTCTCTAGGAATACGTCGGCAAAATCTCGCACCACCGGAATACCCGAGGTGGAGACCTTGGCCTCAGTCATTTCAAATATTACCTCATACACTTCTTCCCCCTGTAAGTGAGCCTTAACGGCCTGTACAGATGACAGCAAGAGAGGGGGAATAGATCTAGTACCTTCAATGATGAGGTAGGAATCTCCATGTCTCACGGTAACTCTCTTGGACGTGCAGTTAATTTGAGCATGATTCCAGTTCAACCACGTCATTCCTAGGATCAAATCAAAGATGGGCATCTTTATGATCGTCGCTGGAGCTTCAAATATCCTTCTGCCGATCTCCGCCTCCATATTGTAGTGGGCAGAGGTGAACAACTCTGATCCGTCGGGTAATCGTATCCTCATCATCAAACCCGTGAATCGCTCCACGCCTTCCAACCCTTTTATGAAGGCTTCCGATACAAACGATTGTGAAGCACCCATATCAAATAGCGTATAAGCGGGTTTGCCGCTGATGAAAACTATTCTTGGGGGTGGGGAAAGTTAAATGTCTTAGAATCTAGCTATGGTTTTCTTCCCTAGATTATCACTTCTATATAAACTTAAAGGTCATGAGGAAATAAGTTTACAATTTTCTGACGTACCAGTGATTACTTGCTCCGGGTTCCGGGGTTGAGCCAAATCCAGTGCATAAATTTGCTCCCTCTGCTGCCTGCGATCTGCACCCTGGAAACCACGTCCTCGACCACGTCCTCGTCCTCCAAACTGTTGGGCATGCGGGCCATCCCGGGGTGCTGGTAAAGGTGCTCCCCTCATGGGGCAGTTTCTCCGAATGTGTCCTATCTGATGGCAGTTATAGCACTCCGGTGGGGGAAATTCAATACCCCCGGGTCTTGGTGCCTCCCTCATCTAAAGAGGCTGAGGGGCCAATATCACCTGCTCCCTCGGCTCTTGCCTCACTTCCTGACGAGGTTGGTCCTCTGTCCTTCTCCCACCTGGTATAGCACCTTGCCGCTGATCATTTATGGCCCTCCGGCCCTGATCCTCCGCTTGCCGCTTCCGGCCCCGAGTGGTGTGCCAATCAGCCTCAATCCTCTTTGCCATCTCCAAAATCTGGGAGATAGGCCCGTCGGATACAAACAACAAAGCCTCCCTCAAGTCCTCCCTCAGGCCCTTATAGAATCTCTTGATGTATCCCTCTTCGTCCAGCTGATAAGAATCTGCATATCGAGCCAAATGGTCGAACTCCCGATGGTACTCTACCACTGTCCGGGTGCCCTGCTTTAGCTGTAAGAACCGCTCCTCCAACTCATCCCTGGCCGACTGTGAAACAAAATGCTCCAGCAGCGCGGTCCTGAACTCTTCCCAGGTAACTTCCGCAACCTCCCTATCACCAAACATTGTGTCCAGCAGCGTCTTCCACCACCTCTTGGCATGGGACTCCAGGCAGGAGACAACCAAGGCCACCCTCTCCTCTTAGGGACACCGTATCCCAGTCAACATTTCGTACATAATATCTAGCCATTCTTCTGTCCATACAGCGGATTCTGTCCCCAAGTAAGATGGAGGGGAGAGTCCTCGAAAGATGCTCAGCCAATTGGCCCTCGGGTTTGGCTGCGGAGCCGTAACCTGCTGAGCCCAGAAAGCATCTAGAATGGCCGTCAGCGTTTGACCCATCTTCGAGTGTAGGAATGGAGTGGGGACCAGGGGAGGTGGTGCAACAGTCAGAGTCTGCTGAACTCTGTCTTGTGGTGTTGGCTGCGCTGGGGGCTGCGTAATAGATGCCAAATATAAGAGGTCTCACAGATTTAACTAAAAGTGGACAATTTTCATGTGATTTCCCATATGGGCCCACCACTGCTTCCGCTGCTTAGTTTGTCCCCAAACTAAACTCGAACGGGGTGTCCCAGGGTTAGTGGACTGCTACTTTTCTGATCGAGGTTCCCTCTGATACCACTTGTAAGACACCCATTTTTTTTTTCTTTTTCGACACCGGGGTCTTAGTCCCAGAACCGCCACCTTGCGGTGATACCTTCGCACCCGGGAAGGTCGTCACTACAAGATGCCAATTCTACCGGCCAAAATTGATCACAACTGTAGTAATAGAATAAAAGCAAGTCCACAGAAAATCACATGTATAGAAAATAAGCTCCACGAAGGGAGTGTCCACAGATAGTACATATAATAAAAATCTCGGGCTTATGCCCAGTACATCAAGTCCTCACTACAAATCACTCATCGCAGAAGCAAACTAATACAACTACTAGTGTTCGGGACTCACAGTCCCTGCTGTCTGGACTCCAGTACTAGACTGTCCGATCTTCTAGCGTGCCGACCTCCGGGGCTGCTCCTCCATGCTGGGCTCCGTGGTCCCCTAAATGATGTGGTTCGAAAACCGTTAGTCTAAAAGACTAAGTCCTATCATCCTCCGCCCCTTCCCCCATGGCTCCTAAGCACCGAGCAGGGAGAAGGAAACGAAAGGACATGAAGGTGGAGAATGTCAAATAGCAGATGGCAGCGGAACTAGACTAGCAGATCTAAGTATGGTAATAATGATACAAAATTAGAATAAGTAACCTTAACTTATGCGAATACACATAAGCTAAGGGATCTCTTACAGGGCTCCTATCGTATAAAAAGTCTCATACCGATTTATACGATAGGGTGTCGGTTTTACTAGCAGGCTTAAATATTTAATACTGAAAGAGAACCTTGACTTATAAGCACGCTCGCACGAACTTATAGGCCAAGGGGTCGTTTTGCAAGGCCTAATGTATAGAGCGTCCCATACCGCTTATACATTAGGTGTCAGGTTATATGCAATGGTTATGCTATGAAATACAATTATGCTATGATGTGAACATGCAAGTGCAACTCACCCACTCGACTCTGTGTACACAGACCTTTAGTTCCCCCTTTCGGAGCCGTTACCTCCCAGGATACCTCCGTAGTGGCAGACGGAAGCGGTGGGTTGGGCCTTGCCCACCTCTAAACTAGTAAAGCACTACCGGTCAGACCTATCGTACGCCTCAACGCTTGGTGCACAAAGCGGACTCCTGCGTACTATTGTCGGCTGGCGCACCGGACTTCTGTTGGCGAAGTGCTAATAACACTTGCCGAGTCAGCGTATTTGCGTCGGTGCATCGACCCTCCAATACAGAAGACCCACAACCTTATACCTTTTATGCACATGCAATAGTTATGAGTCCAAACAACAACCAAACCAAAACACCCCGGACTATCCCGTCCGTCATAAATCAACAACCGAGCCGAAGCTACCCGGACTATCCCGTCCGTCATAATCAACAACCGAGTCGAAGCTCCCCGGACTATCCCATCCGTCATAATCAACAACCGAGCCGAAGCTCCCCGAACTATCCCGTCCGTCATAATCAACAACCGAGTTGAAGCTCCCCGAGCCATCATGCCCATCAACATAACCACTGGGCTTATTGCCCAAGTAACCCAAACTATCTCCCGGGACATTGGGGTGTGAGAGTGTGAAATCCTAAGTTTACTATTTACTCTTGTGGCGATTTTATACCTACGACTTAGGTTTTATCCAGGACTGCCCAAGGTATTCCCTGTGAAGGGCTCTCGAGGGCACTAGGAGCTATGATGGGCTGAATCCCAAAGCTCCCTTTCGCAAGGCACTTATTCTTGTTGGTTGGTAACTAATCCCATATCCATTACCCATTTCTTTTTCATATTACGGCAGACTAAACCTAAGGTGATTTTGACCTTTCACTCGGGGGAAGACGATCTTTCGTCGACCCCAAGCACTACTCCACACTACCGACTCATATCTCACTATTTAACCTAAACTTCTAGGATGACTCATCCACATCTACAAAATCCAGCAAGATGGCTAACTCCAACTATGCCAAATCAATTCCTTTCAACAATTTACTAAATGCAGACCACAAGGTTAAATGCCATGTATAATGGGGAGTACATCAAATAATCTTCCAATACTCCTATAATAATTAATGGAGGTCCATTATGACCTTTAAGCCCTAAATCCAGAGACCCAAAATTTTCCTTATTTATTTAATAATTTATTTAATTATTCTAGTGACTAAAATTTCCAATAATGAACATGAAGTACCATTTTCAGGCAAGGTATCATTCCTCTAATTTTATATGATATTTAAAATAAGGATTTAACTCATCTTCCGAAATATCTCAATTTTTCAGTATGGTTTTATCCCAAAATTCCTATTTCATTTTACCCCTTGAAAATTCATTTAAAGAAATATAAAAGACTATATTGCTTCCAAAAATTCAGAGAAAATTCTAGTATGATTCTAATGGCATATAAATGATTTGGGCCAAATTTCATAATTTATTTATTAGTAAATAATCTTAATTAAATTATTGAATAATTTCCTCATTTAACAAGCTTGTGAAGTAAGTACCTCAAATATATATCCAAAAATTTTCATAAAATTTATATATGCATATAATGATTCAAAACTTCCTTTGCCAAACTTTCATGACCTCCCAAGGGTCAGAGGGACCATAATATTCAATTTATTAAATTGAGGTATCCCTTGTGTTACAAATGAAGTACTATAACTATTATCCCAAAATTCCCAATTAAATTACCAGGGGCTCATAATATACTTATGACCAATCTACCAAAATTTCACCTTAGTGTGAGGAGTTTAGCTAGCCCATTTCAACCCCTACAATATTTGTGCCCTAAACTAGGGTTAGGGTTTTGTGGGTCCCAAACTTTCCAAAACACCCTAAGATTTTAAGCCAGAGGGTTATAGTTACTCTAATACCCTACCTACAAAATTTCATAGTCATACAAGGTGTTTTGGCAACATGGCCTTCACAAGGTACAAAAGCCTTCCTTAGGGTTTGACATAGGATCTTGGGGAAAATCAATTCCAAACCTCCCCATATTTCATTGGAAGGTGCACAAGTTCATGAAAAGTCAGTGTTCAAAATTTGGACCTCTGTTGAGGTGAATTGGACACTCTAAGCAAAATTTACATTTTGGACCAAAATGCCCTTCTTAGGGCAAAACTAGGGTTTGCATGATTTCCATTCAAATCACCTCCAAACTTAATCAAATTTTAACCAGAGGTCTATATTGACCTGATATACCTCCCACCAAAATTTGGATGTATTTGGACTTCATTTGACCCATAAATTAATTTACCCTAGATAAATTAAATTATTTATAAAACTATAGAAAAATTATCTCCAAAAATTCCCATTTTTAGGTAGGTTCTATATATTAGTTAGTATGACTCCCTTCCAAAATTTCAACTCATTTGGGCTAAGTATGAAGCGTGGGCACTTAGTTTAATGACTGCCTATTCATTTGTATAGACCCCACCAAAATGGGTTCCCTTGTCAAACCAGTCACCCAAATTGGTTCAAACCAATTTTGTTTGAAATAGACCCATAGGGCTATATTTTATATGTTGACCATTTTCTCTGAGAAGGGCTCTAGGAATTTTTAATAAATAAATACATTAAATACTTAATCTGTGACAGAAAATGAAATAAATCAAGTACATATCCTGTAGTATTTTATCATCATCAGCACAAATCTTGGCGCAAGATGGATGGAATCCCGTCATCTTCTTCCTCTGGCAGACGGCCAGGATTGATTTTGCCTGGGCCGATTTCCAGCGGCTGTCGCCGGCGCTCCGGCCACCTCCCCGGCCGGCCACCGCCGCCTACACCTTCGGGGTGGTCGGGGCTACCTCCAGGCGGCGGCACGGCCGCCGGGGAGCACTGCTCCGGCGATCCCGACAAGCAGAAAAAACCATGGAAAAACCATGAATTTGAAATTTCGATTGGGCTCAATTGAGCTCCAACCTTGGTTCTAATGAGCCCTACGATCTTCCCATGCAAGAAGGAGTGGAGGAGGACCTGTGGTGGCGGTTGTAGCCGTGCTGATCGCCGGATAGGAATGGTGGTGGCCGGTGGTAGGTTGGCTTGTTCAAAAATGCAGGAAATTTCTTGGCTCCATCAGGTAAAGTGTTGGAAATGCTCCTTGAACCTCAGTGAAGCTTTTAAAGAGGGAGAGGAGGGGAGTTAGGTGGCTGAATGCCTTGTGCCATTTTTTGCCATGGTCAACAATGGCGGCTTGGTTGGTAGGGGGGTGGAGCTTGCTCTAACCAGTCCAAAATGGCTGCTGCACTCCCCCTTGTTCTTCTGAATTGAATGGGGAGGTTGGGGAGGGGGGAGGAGGAGCACAAAGTCCTCCTTCCTTCTTCTTCCTTCTCTTTCTCTCTCCTCCATGGGTGTCTTTCTTTCTCCTAGTCACCAAGCCTGAAATTTGGCTCCTCCCTATCCTATGGCAGCCCATAAGTCCATTTTGTCACTTAAGTCAAGGTTAGCCCAATTGCAATGGGCTTGAGCTTGAGTTAGCCCATTTGGGCTAACTTGACCCAAAGTTGGACTAGGGCCCACCTAGGTCAAATTGGTCCTTGAGGTTTCTTCAATGGGTCCTTGGTGACCCATTAGCCTCCCCTAGGGTCAAGGTGGGGTTGGATTGGCCCTTGGAGGTCACTCGACCCTTAACTAGGGCACTTTGACCATTTTAGGTCAAGGGTTGACTTTGGTCAACCTAGCCTTTATGATTGGTCCCAATGGGTCCTTGGTGACCTATTGGCCTCTCACTAGAACTATGAGGGTAGGGGTGGGGTCCACTTGGCTAAAGGACTGCAATTGACCCTTGTGTAAGGCAGTTTGACCAAATTAGGGTTAGAGTTGACTTTGGTCAACTTAGCTCCCTTGACTACTCTCCATGGGTACTTAGTGACCCACTGACCCCTCACTAGGGTTATGGAGGTATAGGGGTGGTCCATTTGCCTAAGAGACTGCAATTGACCCTTGTGTAGGTCAGTTTGACCCAATAAGGGTTAGAGTTGACTTTGGTCAACTCAGGTCCTTTGGCTGCCCTCCATGGGTCCTTAGTGACCCATTGACCCCTTACTAGGGTTATAAAGGTATGGGTGGGGTCTTGGAGTCTTGGTGAAGCTTCATGATCACCTTAAACCAAGGTTTTGGAGTTTACTATTTGCAGACCATAGTGCCTCTATCCACACCACCAGGTCCACTTGACACTTTCTTGGGCTTCCTAGGGTTTTGTCATGACAAAAACACTCTTAGGGGTCTAGTTGGAAATGGGATGTTACAAGCTGTTAGACACTTAAAGGATCATCCAGCAAATCAGATAATTTGTGATCCAAGACATGGAGTGCAAACTAGAAGCAGGAACTTGAACACAGTTCTTTGCTCAAGCTTCCTATCTCAACTGGAGCTAAAGAGATTTGAAGAAGTTATTCTAGACCCACATTGGATTGATGTCATGCAA
Organism: Platanthera zijinensis; assembly: GCA_039513925.1. Lineage (NCBI taxonomy): Eukaryota > Viridiplantae > Streptophyta > Magnoliopsida > Asparagales > Orchidaceae > Platanthera > Platanthera zijinensis. The sequence continues at coordinate 64,894,319 of CM077092.1, read as the reverse complement.
GAGGAGCTGAATCAGTTCAGAAGGTGCAAGGTCTGGGAGTTAGTTCCTAAACCAAGAGACCACAACATCATTGGAATAAAGTGGATATTTAGGAACAAACGTGATGAGAGTGGGATCATTATGATGAACAAAGCAAAACTTGTTGCAAAAGGATACAGGCAGGAAGAGGGTATTGACTTTGATCAAACCTTTGCCCCAGTAGCAAGACTGGATGCAATTAGGATGTTCTTTGCCTATACAGCATATCAAGGCTTCAAGGTATTCCAAATGGATGTAAAATCAGCATTCCTAAAAGGAAATCTAAAAGAAGAAGTCTATGTAGAGCAGCCCTCAGGTTTTGTTGATTCTCTCAAACCTAATTATGTTTATAGACTTAGGAAAGCTTTGTATGGGTTAAAGCAAGCCCCAAAGGATTGGTATGAAACCCTGTCTACTTTCCTTATTGAGAACAAATTCTCAAGGGGGAAAATAGACAATACTCTATTCCTAAGGGAGTCCAAAGGAAAGATAATCTTAGTCCAGATTTATGTAGATGACATAATATTTGGGTCTATAGAAAACAACCTTTGCAAGAAGTTTGCTAAACTTATGCAAGGGAAGTTTGAGATGAGCAATATGGGGGAACTTAAGTTCTTCTTGGGACTCCAAGTAAGACAGACTGATGATGGCTTGTCCATATCCTAGTCTAAGTTCACCAAGGAGTTAATTAAGAAGTATAGTATAGAATAATCCTCCACCATGAGAACTTCTATGGGAACAAGTATGCCTATATGCAAAGATGATGCAGGTAAGCCTGTAGATGAGTCTTTGTATAGAGGAATAATTGGCTCTCTTCTATATCTGACTGCTAGTAGACCATAAATTATGTATGCAACATGTGTCTGTGCTAGGTACCAATCATGCCTTAATGAATCTCATTACACTGCAGTAAAAAGGATTTTGAGATATCTAAAGGGCACACCTAATCTAGGCCTTTGGTACCCTAGGAATGGAGATTTTCTACTGACAGGCTATTCAGAAGCAGACTTTGCAGGTTACAAAGAAGATAGAAAAAGCACAACAGGCACCTGTCAATTTCTAGGAGGAAGATTGGTGTCTTGGAGTAGTAAGACGCAGACTAGTGTGGAAATTTCCACAGCTGAGTCTGAATATGTGGCAGCAGGAAGTTGCTGTGCACAGCTGTTGTGGATTCAGCACCAGCTAGAAGACAATGGTATTCAGGTAAGTAGAACACCTTTATTTTGTGATTCTATATGTGCTATTTCTATTGCTAATAATCCTGTTTCACATAGTAGGACTAAACATATAGAAATTAGATACCATTTTCTTAAAGAACATGTAGAGAAAAAGGACATATCACTAGAATTTGTCAAAACATATTATTAAATTGCAGATGTGTTTACTAAGCCTATAGAAGAAACTAAATTCAATAAATTTAAAATTGAATTAGGAATGTTGAACATAGATTAGTTTAACACAATTGGCTAAGTAAATCAGTGTCGACACATCTATAGAAGTGATGTTAGCACTTCAGAAAGTGGTGTCGACACATCCAGAGTAGTGGTGTCGACACATCCAGAGTAGTGGTGTTGACACATCCAGAAATTGTGTCGACACTTACAATAATAGTCGACACAGAATTTCTGTGGTACTACTAATTATGTCTAGTGTCGGCACATCATCAATTGGTGTCGACACATAGAAGTCAACACCGTTGTCGAGACATTAGAAGTATGTGTCGACACATTTCAACAGTATCAACACATTTAGACTGTTTTTGCCCGCCCTTTGACCTTATTTGTTTAGAAGGGTATAAATAGGTCAAGAACAATTTTTGTCGACACACTCTCCAGGTTTTCGAGACCAAAACCTTGTGTTGACAATCTCTCTCCTCTCAATCCACTCTTTCTCACCAACCCAATGGTTCCTAAGGTAGAAGATAACATCAACAATGGATATGAGTTGGTTCGTCACGCCTTTGATGATGCTGAATCTGAGATTAAAGGGGTAATTACCCTAATTGCTTAAAATGGTTTGGAGTTTCTGGTATCCGAACCAACCAAGATATGGAAGAAAGAGATACTTGAGTTTTATGGTGCAGCTACAGTAGATTAAACTGGCCTTAAGATTAAATCAACGGTTCATGGCGCGAGAATAAAATTGACCTTGAAGAGTTTGAGGAAAATTCTTAATCTTCCAAGGACTCAGGATGAAGAAGAAGTACCCGTATCTAAGACAAGGGAAGCACTACAATGGTCTGATTGGATCCCACCTTGAATATTGGATCAGCTATAAACAGGAAAGGGATGAATAAACAAGGGAAATTCCTCTCAGAAGTGGTTGGCAAGGTAATTCAATGTAAGCTAGGAGGACATGATAGGATTTCAGCCTATATGTTCAGCCTAATGACAAGAATCATTTTTAGACTGAACACAGATTAGTCTATAGTAATTTTTGATAGGATTAAGGAAGGCATAAAGAAGCCTTATTTGGCTAAACTGATGAGTTTATACTTGGTTAGAGCAATTCCAGAAGTAATGCACCGGATTCCTGGTTCTAAAATCAACCACATGAGAAAAATTTAAATAAGAATCATCTCCAGATGGGATAGGGTCCTAACAAAGGACATACCTGATATAGAAATACAAGAAGCTGTTGAGAAATCACCTGCACAGGACTTTACTAATATTGCACAGGTGCAGGGGGAGCTAGATAATGCACAGGCACATGACTTTAATGATAATGCACAGGTGCAAGGGGAAGAGAGAACTCACTTGGCAAGTAAAATGGCTTCACAAACTATTCTTGAGAGACCTCATGTCAACAGTCCAACACAAAATGTTATCATGGAGGATACATCTGTAGTTGCTGATGCTCCTGAGAAAGAAGTACCACCAGTCCACACTCAACAGGAGTTTACTCTTGAAGAGTTGGTTCCTGATATTGAGGGAGCAACAAATAAGGGGGAGAAAATAAGGATTGAGGGGGAGCATGCTAACCTTGAGGGGGAGTTGATAAGGACTGAAAAGGAGCTCCCTCCTAGTACTAAGGAAAGAGTAGACATTCCCAGTACATCTGCTTCAGAAGGTGAAGAAATCACAAGTGCCAAAAAGAGAAAACTGATGGTTTTCATGAGAAGGAGACAATGCTACAAGAAAGCATTGCAAACTGCTACTCCACAACCTGCTCTAGAGGCTGATTACAGCTCATTATTGGTGGCCTTGCAACTGAAATTAGATGAACAGAGAATGGCTCTAGAAAAGTATGTGGATGAAAGCCATAAGTCACTTCAATTTGATTTGGCTCAGGATATCAAATCCATCAGGTTTGAAGTGAATTTACATAAGAAAGAGATGACAGATTGTTTCCACAAAGGGGGCAATATTGTAGTATTTCTGGCTAAGTAGCAAGCATAAGTAAAGGCTAAAGTGGATGACATTGCTATTAAATAAGGCTATGTCCTTGAGAATCAGATTAGGATGAATGATAATCTGACTGAATCTCACAATGAGATAGTTACTACAATAAAGAATACAGTCACTGCAATGACTGAAACAAGGGCTAAAGAGGAAGAGGAGTTTGATAAGAAGCTACAGGCTGCCTTAGACTCATTTCAGACAGCTATTACTACTTCTCAGAATGTAATCTCTGATAAGCTTGTCAAGTTAAAATCATTTTATGAATATGGTGTTAATTTTCTTGATAGACAAGTGAGATTTCAAAAAGATGACTTAAGAGACACAATTGAAAGAGAAGTCATAAAGGGGGAGAGGGTATTAGTTAAAGCAGGCTCAGATCATTCCAAATGGATATCCAATAGCATCAGAGCCACTCTGAGATATCCACCCCTTTGTGATGATTATAATGTTGCTGAGTCAGGAGTGCAACCTACTTATCTTGAATGAGATCAACCTGAAGTTGCTCAGGTCATCTACCCTCCAGCAGATTTTGATATGATTCAGCAACAGGTTCAGTCTATGTATAGTCCTCCACAGGAAGTTGATAATGTTATTATTGCGAAAGTAGAAATGCCAGAAGCTGCCTTGAAAGCTCAGCAGGAAGCTCAACTATCAAAGAAAAGGTTCAGAGAACAGGCTGAGTTAAAGCCTAATTTTGAGCAGTGGAGCCCCACTTCCAGGAATATTATTTTGACTGCCTGGAAAGCTGTGAAAGATCAAATCCATGAAAGGGGAAAATGGTATAATGAACAAGAATGACAGAAATATGAAACAAGGCAAGAAGCCATTCTGCAATATAGGAGAAAGGCTAAAATTGGGAAGCTACCTCCTAATGCTCAGGAGCCTAGCAAATACTTCCCTAAGCATTTTCATTATTTTGAAAGGCAGAGGATTAAGGCTGAAGCACAGAAGAAGGCAGAGTTAAAGGAAAGAAGCCCATTGATGATGCAGAACCTACTGTGCAGGCTCAAATTAAGCCAGGAAAAGGCATAGTCATCAGGGAGCTTGATCAGCCTTAATATAGATTTACTAGATTGTACAAGAACAATGTAATCTTTAGTATGAAGGAAATCTATGCAAACAATTGTTAATAAACTTTTTTATAATATAAACAAAACAATGTTTCATGTTCATTAAGTTTGCATCATTATTCTGACTTTTGTATATGTTTTGTTTATAAGTTACCCTGTCATATAATGCTTATATACATCTTATTGTTTGTTTATTATAAATGGTGTATATCATTGACTAAAGGGTTATGACTTCTCAAAATAGTGGGAGATTGTTGGGTACATAAGAAAATGTGTACCTGATTTGAAAAGCCTCACTTAGCTAAATGATATACATCAAGGTGTATTTGATGTTATTTTGAGTTTATATGTGCAGGTTAAGAATATGCTAAAATGCAGAAAAATGTCTCTAAGTCCATTTGTCGACACTTAAGAAAGCATGTGTCGACACTTGGAAAAGCAATGTCGACACCAGAAGCAACTGTGTCGACACACATAAGTTTTTAGTTTACATCAACTGTGTCGACACCTGGAGGCAGTGTTGACACACAGGATTTCTAGTCGACATCAACTGTGTCGACACCTGAAGGCAGTGTCGACACACATAATTCTTAGACTATATCAACTGTGTCGACACACAGGACTTGTGTCGACACTCAGCAGAGTTTCAACAAAGTTGATTGTTGTGAAGTGAAGAAGTGACTGTGTCGAGACAAAAAGTAGTGGTTACACATTCTATAGATGCAGTGTCAAGAAGCAGTGTCGAAACCAAAGGAGCTATGTCGACATCTCCAAAGCTTGTGTCGACACTTAATCTACTTGTGTCGACACATAATGAAGATTAGTCTCGACGCTTTGCTGACAAAGACAAAGGTTCAAGAACTGACTGAAGACTTGACAGCTGTGTATTCCAACAAGTTTGCTGAAGCTATCAGAACTGTCAGAAGTTGGTTAGAAACCGGATCAGCCGGTTACCATGGATGAAGTCTATATAAAGACGGATTCTGTCAAATCAAATAACAACAACACGAACAACTAAAGAAGTATTGATCATTGATCAAGAAAGAGCACGTCACACGAAAGAAGATTTTCGTGAAAAGATCTAAGAAGATAGTCCGAAGTGGCAATCTACTCAGAATTTCTCTAAGGAGAATTCAAACAAGAATTCAGAAGAAACTTCAGAAGATTTGGAGATTGAGAGAGAGCTCCAGCTGTTTGAAGTAAAGTAGGAGACATTTACAAGTCTCTTAAGAAGCAGATCCTGAACAAATCTGGTAAGTAGAATTCAGATCTATTTCTTAAATCTTAAAAGGAAGCTGCCAGCCAGTCAACTTCAAAGAAGATCAACCCTACTGAGTTCAGATTCAAGAAGCTTTGAAGAAAGCTAAGAACAGGTTGATCTCAGCAATAAGTTTTATCAAGAACTGACCAAGAAACCTTTTATCCCTTCTCTCTTAACAAGGGTAAGAGTCAATCTATAAGATTTTTCAAATTCTGTAGGATCTTTCAAGATCTGAGTTGTAAGCCTATAATATAAAGGCTGAGTGTAAGAGATATAGATCTCTAAGTTGTAGGCCTTATGACAAGGCTGAGGTAGGGCTGTTAGCCTGAGCTGTAGGAGTGTGAATACATTCTGAGTTGTAGGCCTTGTGACAAGGCTGAGGTAGGGCTGTTAGCCTTAGCTGTAGGAGTGTGGATACATTCAGAGTTGTAGGAACCTTTCAGGGTTCTGAGCTGTAAGATCTGTGGATCTGAGAAGAAGGAAGAAGTTAGGATGAATCTAGCACACAGCTGGATAGGCGTAGGGGTAAAGTGGATGTACCCAGACCTTGGGGAACCACTATAAACCAGTGTGCAATCTGTGATGTGTGTATTCTGTGCTGTGGTTGCTGTGTTAGCTGTAGAATAGTTAAATTCTATTTAAATAACTTAATTCTTATTCTTCCTTAAGTGAAAAAAAAGAAAGAACCTATTCACCCCCCTCTAGGTGTTTGGGTTATCTTGAAATAAATTCTATCAATTATGATGTTTTTAGATTGACCCAAAATGTATAGTCAGGGTCATAGGATTATTTGTAGGTCTGCCTCAAAAGAACTCCAGAGAAATCATGCAGAAATCAGTTTTTACAAAGGCAGGAATTGAGCTAGACAAACTTCAAGCTGCGTTCGATGAATGTCGAACTCTGGTCGATGAAACTCAGAGTTCTATCTCTGAGTTGAGCTCGATGATCTTCGAGCTCCGGTCGACGATCGCTGATCTCAAGACAGAATCACAGCTCGATGCAAAGGTTATTCAGGTCGACGATCTCTAAACTTAGGTTGACGAATAGTAGACTGAGTTAAATGAAATCTGTGCAGTATTCAAGCAGAGTTATTTACAGTTGGCAGATTTAATTAAGGAATTTAATATCTCTCAGATTTAATGCATATAGTCGTTCAACAGCAGCAGTTAATGTGTTTAATTCCCAGACATCTTTTTCTCTCGGGAATGCCTCAGCCGTTTCAAGATAGAATTAATTCAAATTTTTTAATACGGCTATGGGGAATATATATAGATTAGAGATTTTGCAGACATAGAAGAAGTGACTGACAACAAAACAATGCTATAGTCAGAATAAGGATTCTGAAGAACACAACACAGCTTTCTTTCATATAGTGTTCTTCATCATCTGCTCCAGGCTTTTCAAGAGACAACAAATACCATATCAGTGTCGAAGCTTGCTGGAGAGCAACATCAAATCTGAAGACCTACACACTCCTGAAGCAAAGCTTCCATTTCCTGATCAACTCTACATCTCAGGGGGAGCTTTGATAAGATTTGGAATCCACACAAAGTCTTCACACAGTACAGAGTTTTAACTCCCTTCAAGCATTAACTTGGTTGCAAGTCTCCTGATCAAAAGACTTGAGATTGGTTTTTGATCACCTGATCAAAAGCTTAAAGGTGGCAGTCACCTGATCAAAACCTGTTAGTGGATTCCTACCAGGGTAGTAGAAGAGTGGATGTACCCAGGTTGGGGAACCACTATAATCCTTGTGTCGTCTGTGTGCTTTCTTTTTCCTTCTTTATCTTTGTGCTGCGACTTTTATATATTAACTCTAGATTAGAAGAAAGTTAAGATCTATCCCCCTATCTTTCACTATCCTTCCAATCCATGCCCGAGCTCCTTGCTTTAACCCATATAGTGCTTTGTCCAACTTTCATACCTTTCTCTCTTGGCCTTTTATAGCATATCCAGGATGCTTCTCGATGTACACATCCTCCTCTAAGTGGCCATTTAGATAAGCATACACAACATCCATCTACAAGATCTTCCACCCATAGTGAGCTGCCAGTGCGATGATCAACCTAATGGTGTCAATTTGCGCCATAGGTGAAAAAACTTCATCATAGTCCACTCCTTGGACTTGCCTATAGCCTTTCATGAATAGTCTCACCTTATGCTTATCCACATCTCCATTCTTGTTCCCCTTCACTTTATAGACCCACTTCACCCCGAGGGATTTGTGGCCAACTGGTGGATCGACCAACTTCCAAGTTTCGTTCTTCTTGATGGACGTTATCTACTTATCCATCGCCTTCCTCCAAGTTTTATCTTGCGCTGCTTCATCATATGAGTGCGGCTCGCAATCTGCTAAGAGACAGTATAAATAAAAATTATTAAGATTCGGTGTCGTCTCCTTGTAGATCTCCTCCAACCTCCTCATCCTAGGTTGAGGACGATCAACTTTGCTCCTGCTAGTACTAGTTCCACTAGAGTTGCCTCCACTTGTTCATGCTTCACTCGAGTAGGGAGTAGGAGCTCCCCCTAACTCTCCGCTTAGTGGTGATGGTGGCTCAGCTCCACCAACCTCAGCTTTTGCTTCGTGAACACCTTCCTCTTCATCATCGTCAAAGAACATTCCATTGATGCTTCTCACCTTCTCATCCCTGCTCCAGCAACTATCCTCCTCAAACACAACGTCCCTTGAGATTATTGCCTTCTCCATCATTGGGTTGTACAACTTGTAAGCCCTGCTCATCGGATCGTAGCCCACAAAGACGCACTTCTCGCTCTTGTCATAAAGCTTCTTCCTCCTCTAGTCCGGGACATGAGCATAAGCTACACATCCGAAGACCATCAAGTATTTAACACTCGGCTTCAATCCACTTCAAGCTTAAAATGGAGTCATGAACATTACACTCTTCATTGGGCACCTGTTTAGCAAGTATACAGCACACTGCACTACTTCTGCCCAGAACTTCTTTGGCAACCCCTTGCCCTTCACCATGCTTCTCGCCATGTTCATGATGGTCAAATTATTCCTCTCCGCGACTCCGTTCTGCCGAGGTGAGTACACCATTGTCAACTTATGAGAGATCCCACACTCTCTACAGAAATCATCAAACATCCTAGAGGTGTACTCCCCACCTCTATCTATCCTCAGCACCTTTAGTGGTTGTCCGCTTTCCTTCTCTGCCATTGCCTTGAACTCCTTAAACCTGTCAAGGGCCTCAGACTTCTCTTTAAAGAAGTACATCGAACACTTTTGACTGATGTCATCAGTGAAGGTGATATAGTACTTATTTCCGCCAACTGAGGTAGTCTCAAACAGACCAGCTTTGTCCGAGTGAAGTAGTTCAAGCTGTATCCTTGCTCTTCGGGACTTGCCACCTTCGAACGTCTATCGATTCTTCTTCCTCTTTGTTCATGCCTCACATATCTTCTGTGGAGGTGTGATCATGGGTAGACCTTCCACCATCCTGGTATGAGATAAGAGCTTCAAGCTAGTGAAGCCCAAATGGCCCATCCTGTGATGCCACAACCACGCTTCTTATTCTTCCTCAGTTCTCTTAAGGCACACCGTCTCCATGGCATCAATCCTTAGCGTAAACAGACAATTCGTCATCATCTTTGTTGGGTACATTGGAAAATGTGTACCTGATTTGAAGAAGCCCAACCTAGCTCAATGATATACATCAAGGTGTATTTGATGTTGTTTTTGAGTTGACATGTGCAGGTGAAGAATTGATAAAGTATGCAGAAAAATTCTAAGTCCAAGTGTCGACACAAAGAAGGATGTGTCGACACATAGAAGAAATTAGTCGACACAACACTGGGAAGCAGTGTCGACACATAGCAGTTAGTCTACAACTACACTGGGAAAAAGTGTCGACACAGAAGAAGTAAGTCGACACAACACTGGGAAGCAGTGTCGACACATAGCAGTTAGTCTACAACTACACTGGGAAAAAGTGTCGACACAGAAGAAGTAAGTCGACACAACACTGGGAATTTGTGTCGACACAGAAGAAAAGCGTCGACCTCAACATTGGGAAAATGTGTCGACACAGAAGAATATAGTCGACCTCAGAATTGTCGACACCAGCAGAATGTGTCGACACATTGTGATTAAGTCGACACATTACAGCAGAGTTAAAAGAAGACTGTGTCGACACCTGAAGGCTAAGTCGACACTTACTAAGTTATGATTCTACAACAACTGTGTCGACACACAGGACTTGTGTCGACACACTGAAGAGTCAAGACCAAGTTATTTTCAGAAGAAGCTGTGTCGACTCAAAGGCAACTTAGTCGACATCACTGAAGACTGTGTCGACACCAAAGTCAATTGTGTCGACACAAATAGACAGATGGTCTCGACACTTTCTGACAGACTGTCTCGACAACTTATGGTTCAAGACAAAGGCACAGGACTTGTTTGGAGACTTGACAGCTGTGGGTTGCCACCGGTTAACTGAAGCTGTCAGACTTGTCAGAAAACGGTTAGAAACCGGATCAGCCGGTTACCATGAAGAAAGTCTATAAATAGACAGATTCAGAAGGAGAAAAAAAAACAACGTGTGGAAAAACATTGTTGAGAATCAAAAAGTTGAGAAGGATTACGATCCAATTCATTTCAAGAAAGTGCTAGGCACTTAAGAAGATCTTCTCCGGAAGATCTAAGAAGACTATCTAAGGATAGATCAAAGAAGAGTTCTAATCAGAATTCAGAAGAATCATTCAAAGTGCTGGATAGAGAGAGATCAAGCCAGAATTTGAAGAAGAAGAAAGAAACCACCAGTGGATTCTCAAGAAGCTGTTTGGAAATCAACTCAGCTAAGTTCTTATTCAAGAAGCTTTGAAGAAAGCTCAGATACAGTTGATTTCATCAGCTGATCAAGAATTGTCTTGGCCTTTTCTCTCTCAATTTAGGCAAGACAGTTAGATAAACTTTTCTATATTTCTGTAGGATCTGTTTACACAGATCTGAGTTGTAAGCCTATGTTATAAAGGCTGAGTGTAGGAGTGTTGAACTCTGAGTGGTAGGGCTGTTGTGCCTGAGTGTAGGAGAAGGATCTTCTCTGAGTTGTAGGCCTTGGGGCAAGGCTGAGGTAGGGCTGTTGTGCCTGAGTTGTAGGAACCAGTTGGGTTCTGAGTTGTAGGATCTATTGATCTGAGATTAGTGGAAGGTTTGGCCGAATCTAGCATACTGCTAGATAGGTGAAGGGGGAAAGTGGATGTACCCAGACCTTGGGGAACCACTATAAAACATTGTGCAATCTGTGATGTTTTATTTTCTGTGATTGCTGTGATTATTGTGTTAGCCATTAAACTGAATTCTGCCTAGAAGTTTTTATAAATAAGCAGAACCTATTCACCCCCCCCTCTAGGTGTTTAGGCTGTCTTGAAAGTTAAACTATCAAGTGGTATCAGAACGAGGTTCCTCAAAAAGGACTTAACAGTCTGAGGTAGATCTGAAAGGCAGATTCAAGATTCAAGAAGATGGGGTCTGGAGAGAATCATAAGGAGCTAGGGTCTATGAAATTACCCATATGCAAGAAGGAAATCTTTGGGATCTGGAAAGAAAGAGTCAGATTGTTTATGGAGGCATCTGACCCAAGGATTTACATCACAGTACAGGAAGGCCCCTTCATTCCAATGAAGATATCTGTTCTTGATGCAAATATCCAAATACCAAAGACTTATTCAGAAATGACCAAGGATGAAATCATCTTGGCAACCATGGACAAAAGGGCACAGAACATCATTGTTAGTGCCATAGATGATTCAACATTTCAAAATCTGATTCACTGCAAGACCTCCAAGGAGATGTGGGACACATTGATTGTCTACATGGAGGGATCTGAAGAAGTAAGGCTGGACAGAAAGTCTATGCTAAATCAGGAGTATGAAAGCTTTAGACAAGGAAAATCTGATAGCATAACTGAGTGCTATAAGAAATTCTATAGAATTGTGAATGAGCTAATATCCTATGGAAGAGTCTTCAGTACCTATGAACTGAATGACAAATTCTTAAGATCCTTATCAAAGGATTGGGATACAAAGATCTGTGCCATAAGAGAAGTGGCTAAATTGGCAGAGATATCTCCTCCAACCCTGTTTGGAAAATTGCTATCCTATGAAATGCAACTTATGGTAAGGAAGGAGGAGGAAAGAAACTCAAGAGGAGAGCATAGAGAAAAGACTGTGGCATTTAATGCTGAAGCCACTAGAAAGAATAGGAGGAAATCACCATCTCCTCCTAAAGAAGTTGAAGAAGATAGTTCTGAAAATTCAGATAAGGGTTCAGAAAGCTGTGATTCAGATGCAGACTTTGCTGCATTCACAAGGCAATTCCAAAGGTTCTTGAAAAAGAAGCAATGGAAGTCTAGGCCTTCCACATCACAGCAAGTTGATGACTATTATCAGAAGAGAAGGTCATCAAGGAAAGAGAAAAGCAGATCAAAGCCCAGCAAAGCCACTACTTCAAAGATTGTCTGCTATTGTTGCAATAGGCCTGGACATGTAGTGGCTGATTGTCCTGACAAAAGGAAGGAATCTTCAGAAAAGAAGAAGACTTATCAGAAAGGCAAGAAGGAGAAATCCTTTGTAGCAAAGAAAGATAAAAGTCTGTCAGACCAGTCAACTTCAGAATCAGGATCTGAAGCTGAAGCATATATTGGACTATATGCTGCATCTGAGGAAGAGGAGTTTATGCAGTTGCTAGACTCCATCAATGAACATCAATGCATGGGGTTGATGACAAGATCAGAAGAGGACATATGCCAGAATCAGTATGGTCCTAATGAGGTAAACTGTCCTTCTAGTACATCTGTTTGTAGTACAAGTGAAGAATCAGCTACATCTACATCAAGTGATGAAGATGCATCTGAATCTGAAGGAGATGTCTATCAATTGATAGACAAGTATGGGGACTTGTTGCAGGCCCTTAAGAAAAGCAAGAACCTGGTTAAAACTCAGGCTCAGGAAATTGCTGAACTAAGGGTAGCAACAACTGAGTTAGAAAAAGTCCTTGATCAAAAATTAAATGAAATTGCCAAGCTGAAGAATATAACTATTATTCAGATGGGCACAATTAATTATACTAATGATCAAGTGAAGAGTCTGGAGGCCAGACTTAGAATTGAAAGGGATTTAGTGGCTAGTTACTCTAAGCCAAAATCTGTCTTACCCTTGATAGATGAATTTGTCACTCAGAAGGGTAAGGCTGGATTAGGATTTAAAGGTAACTCCAGGGCTGGCAGATTCAAGAGGAAAGGCAAAGCCCCTATTCAGCCACTAAACCTTTCAGTCCCCATAAAGTTTAGTAAGGTGAAAGTGCCTTCTAACATATATGATCATGAAGACATTCAAGGTCATATTAAGACTAATGTTCTGAAGAACAAGGGTGTAAATGCAAGCAGGCCTACCTATGGTCATAAACCCAATGGTTTTAAGAAATCAGTAGGTGAAGTTGCAACAGCACCAGCAATGAACCAGAAATTCTTCTGACAAGGATGTATCTAGATCTAGATACAATAAGTTTGAATGTTGGTGCTGTGGCAAGAGAGGCCATTTTGCATTAGACTGCTGGTATAACACAAGTGTTATAAAGAATAAGAGTCTACCTGTTAGAAGAGACTATGATAACTTTATTAATGCTAACCTGAACCAAGGACCCAAGACTTACTTGGGTTCTAAGGGTAAGTAATTCTGTATTGCAGGTGAATCCAAGTAACCATGCCCCTATATGGTACTTGGATAGTGGTTGTTCCAGGCACATGACTGGAACAAAGGGGCTGCTGAAGGAGTATTCATCTGTCAAAGATGGACCTAAAGTGATCTTTGGTGGATCTGAGAAGGGAGTCATCAAAGGGTTTGGTAACATTTCTTCTAACCTAATTACTATCACCCAAGTGGCCATGTAAAAGGTTTGAAACATAATCTAATAAGCATAAGCCAGCTGAGTGATCTAGGATATGACATTTCATTTGGTAAGGATGGTTGTCATATCAAAAGGTCAAGTGATCAAGAGATCATATTGACTGGGTATAGGAAGAGAAATGTGTATTGCCTTAATTTTGAATGTGAGAATAAGGCTTCCCCCATTTGTCTTGTAGCTGATGACAATGCTTCTCATTGTGTTAAGTGGCACAAGAGATTGGCTCATCTAAACTACAAGACAATTGGCCAACTCATTAGTAAAGAACTAGTGAGGAATGGGCCTCAAGTTAAGTGTATAAAGGAAGGGGTATGCTCAGCTTGTCAAAAGGGCAAGCAGACAAAATCCTCATTTCAAAGCCTTGAAAACAAGGATTCTGTGAGGTGCTTATACCTCTTGCATATGGATCTTTTTGGTCCTATGCCAGTTCATAGTCTAGGTAGGAAGGTCTACACTTTTGTGGTTGTAGATGACTATTCTAGATTTACATGGGTGTTCTTTCTGAGACAAAAATCTGAAACCCCAAGTGTATTACTTAATTTTGTAAAGCAAATTCAGAATGAACTGAATAGTACAGTGGTCAAAATCAGAAGTGACCATGGTACTGAGTTTCAATCTGAAAGCATAACAAACTTGTGTAAAAACTTTGGGATTTTCCAAGAAGTTCTCCTCACCTAGAACACCTCAGCAAAATGGAATTGCTGAAAGAAAGAATAGAACATTAATTGAAGCTGGTAGAACTCTATTGAGTGACACCTCTCTCCCAGAATATTTTTGGGCTGAGGCAGTTAACACTGCTTGTCATGTCATCAATAGGGCTTCTATCACCAAAAGCCACAGAAAGACTCCCTATGAGATTGTGAAAGGCAGAAAACCAAATCTATCCTATTTTAGGATCTTTGGTTGCAAGTGCTATATACTTAACAATGGCAAGTCATATTTGACTAAGTTTGCTGCCAAATCCCAGGATGGGATATTTGTTGGGTACAAGCACAAATAGTAAGGCCTATAGAGTCTTCAACTTAACTACTCAAGTTGTTGAGGAATCTGTGCATGTTGTATTTGATGAAACAAGATTAATCAATTGTGAGTTGTCTTGTAGATCAAATGACTCAACAGGTATAAGCAAGAGGATGGACAAGCTCTCCATTGCTGAAGCTTCAAAGGAAGATGGAGCATTGGAAAATGAAGGCTGCTGTCCAGGGGGAGTACAAGAGATAATGGAAGCTGATGAAAACCAAGAGGTTCAGCAGAATGAAGAAGCTGGAGATGCTCAACCTGAAGGGAATCTTCCTCCAGCTATAAGATATCTAAGAGATCATCCTACTGATCAGATAATTGGTGATCCAAGACAAGGAGTGCAAACTAGAAGCAGAAATCAAAGCACAGTTTTGCATTCAAGTTTCTTGTCTCAAATGGAACCTAAGAAGTTTGAAGAAGCTATCCAAGACCAGCACTGGATTGATGCTATGCAAGAGGAGCTGAATCAATTCAGAAGGTGCAAAGTTCTGGGAGCTTGTTCCTAAACCAAGAGGCCACAACATAATTGGCACTAAGTGGATCTATAGGAACAAGCTAGATGAAAGTGGGATAATAGTGAAGAATAAAGCAAGATTGGTTGCAAAAGGATACAGGCAGGAAGAAGGGATTGACTTTGATCAAACCTTTGCTCCAGTAGCAAGGCTGGAGGCAATCAGGAATATTCCTTGCCTATGCAGCCTACCAAGACTTCAAAGTATACCAGATGGATGTGAAGTCAGCATTTCTGAATGGTGATCTTAAAGAAGAAGTATATGTAGAGCAGCCATCAGGTTTTGTAGATCCTCTTAAACCTGATTCTGTGTATAAGCTTAGGAAAGCTTTGTATGGGTTAAAACAAGCTCCAAGGGCTTGGTATGAAACCCTGTCTACCTTCCTCATTGAGAATAAATTCTCAAGAGGAAAGATAGACAAAACTCTATTCCTTAGGGAATCCAAAGGTAAGATCATCTTAGTTCAGATCTATGTTGATGACATAATCTTTGGATCTACTGAAAACAACCTTTGTAAAAAGTTTGCCAAACTTATGCAAGGGAAGTTTGAGATGAGCAGTATGGGAGAACTTAAGTTCTTCTTGGGACTCCAAGTAAGACAGACTGATGATGGATTGTCCATATCCCAGTCTAAGTTCACCAAAGAATTAATTAAGAAGTATGGTATGGAGTCATCCTCCACCATGAGAACTCCTATGGGAACAAGTATGCCTATATGCAAAGATGAGGCAGGTAAACCTGTTGATGAATCATTGTATAGAGGAATAGTTGGGTCTCTACTATATCTCACTGCTAGTAGACCTGACATTATGTATGCAACATGTGTCTGTGCTAGGTACCAAGCCTGCCCTAAAGAATCTCATTATACTGCAGTCAAAAGGATTCTGAGATATCTAAAGGGCACTCCAACTCTAGGTCTTTGGTACCCTAGGAATAGAGATTTTCTACTAACAGGCTATTCAGATGCAGATTTTGCAGGATGTAGAGAGGATAGAAAGAGTACTACAGGTACTTGTCAATTCCTGGGAGGAAGACTAATATCTTGGAGTAGTAAGAAGCAGACTAGTGTGGCAATTTCCACAGCTGAGTCAGAGTATGTTGCTGCTGGAAGCTGCTGTGCACAGCTATTATGGATGCAGCATCAGCTTAAGGATTATGGTATTCAGGTAAGTAGAACACCCCTTTTATGTGATTCTAAGAGTGCTATTTCTATTGCTAATAATCCAGTTTCTCATAGTAGAACTAAGCATATAGAAATCAAATACCATTTTCTTAGAGAACATGTAGAAAAAGGTGACATCTCATTGGAATTTGTAAAAACAGATTATCAAATAGCAGATGTATTTACTAAGCCTTTAGATGAAACCAAATTCAATAAATTCAAAATTGAATTAGGTATGTTAACCATTGATTAATGTATTAACAAAATCATTAACAATGCAATTAAAGTGGGATTTAAGTAAGTTAAGTAATAACAATAGAAATTGGCTAAGTAAGAATGTGTCGACACATTCAGTAATAATGTGTCGACTCAGAGAAATTATGTCGACAAGTCAGAAATATTGTGTCGACACAGAGAATATGTGTCGACACTTAAGAGTTGTATTGTCGACTTAACCAGAAATGTAATGTCGACTCAAACCAGGATAATGGTGTCGACACTTACAGAATATGTGTCGACACTTATCCTTAGAGTCGACACAGAATTTCTGTCCTTCTATTATGTATCCAAGGTGTCGACATAACCACAAATTGGTGTCGACACATAGTAGGCTGAAGTAATGTCGAGACAATAGAAGTTTGTGTCGACACATTCCGTCTGTGTCGACACATTTAGACTGTTTTTGGCGCCTTTTGAACTTCTTTCAACTGAAGCTATAAATAGGTCAAAAACTCTTTCTGTCGACACGCTTTCAAGGTTTTCGAGACTAAAACCCTGTGTCGACAGTCTATCTTTCTCTCTTCTCTCAAGCTTTCTCGACGAATCGATGGCGCCAAGGATGGAAGACAACGTCAATGAGGGTATGAGTTGGTGCGCCAGGCCTTTGCAGATGCGCCGCCAGATGTTCAAGAAGTTATCACCCTCCTCTCCGAGTCAGGGTTAGAATTTCTAATCTCAGAGCCAACTAAAATCTGGAAGAAGGAGGTGCACGAGTTCTTTATCTCTGCATCAGTCCACTCAACAGGCCTCAAGATTAAGTCCAATGTTCAAGGGACTAAGGTGAAGCTTACTCCAAGAACTTTGAGAAAAATCTTTCAATTACAAGTAGTTGAGAATGAAGAGGAAGTTTCCTAGTTCTAAGACAAGGGAAGCCCTTCAATGGTGTGGACTGGACTCAGGCTTGAAGATTGGAGCTGCATTCAACAGGAAGGGTATGAATCAGCAAGGGAAGTTCCTTGTCTGAAGTTGTTGGGAAAGTAATCCTCTGCAAGACAGGTGGACATGATAGGATTTCTGCCTATATGTTCAGCCTTATGACCAGGATTGTTTTTACAATTCCTACTGATTGGTCAGGAGTGATCTTTGACAAGATCAAAGAAGGAATCAAGAAGCCTAACATGGCCTAGGATCATGAGCTTATATCTCACTGGAGTGATTCCTGAAGTGATGCAGCAACTGCAAGGGACTAAGATCAATCATATGAGAAGAATGGATATGAGACTTTTCTCTAGGTGGGATAGGGTGCTGTCCAAGGATGTGCCTGAAGAGAGCAGGCCAGACACCCCTGTGAAATCCCCTACTCAAAATCAAGAAACTGAACAACTACAAGAAGACCCACTCAGGACACAGGTTGAAGATCAGCCAGACTCAACTATAGTCCAGCAAGTGTCAACACCTGCACAAATGCAGGGGGAGCCAGTTTCCACTCCTGCTCAAAATGTATCTGCACCTGATCAGGTACATGTGTAGGGGGAGCTAATGTATTTTACTATAAAAGACATTGCTCATTTTTTTTTATTACTACACAGGTTCAGGAAGAGCTAGTGTCCACTCCTCCTCTAGATACTACAAATACTGAAGTACAAGTGCAAGAGGAAGCACAGTTAAACTTATCTCAAGATTTAACTGCTGCAGAAGTTACAGCTCAAATGGAATTTACTCTGGAGGAGTTATTCCCTGATGTTGATACTATTACTGATAAAGTTAGGAGGTGGACCAGAAATTGAGAAGTCCATAGGTATGGACATTGATCAGGAAGCTGAAGTTGAGCCACAAGTTGAGGGGGAGCCAGTGGCTGTTGAAGCTGAGCAACAGGTCACTGGGACAGATACAATTCATCCTCCTCAAGAAAGAATTCATTTAGATACTTCATCTGAAACTGAAACTGAAGATGCCAGAATGGCAAAGAAAAGAAAACTTGTTGTCTTTAAGAGAAGAAGCAAGAATTATAAGCAGGCTTTACAAACAACACCTTCACAAGTATCTCCAGCCTTTGATTATAACAAATTTATGGTAGATCTACAGGTAAAATTGGATGAACAAAGGATGGCTCTGGAAAAGTATGTTGATGAAAATAGCAAGTCACTTCAGTTTGACTTAGCTCAGGATATAAAGTCCATCCAGTTTCAAGTCAACATGCATAAAAAGGAAATGACAGATTGCTTCCACAAGGGTGGCAATGCTGTGGTTTATCTAGCTAAACAACAGGAGGCTATTACTACAAAGGTGGATGACATTGCTTTGAAGCAAAGCTATGTTTTGGAAAACAAGCTAAGAATGAATGATAATTTAACTGAATCTCATAATGAGATCATTGAGGAGGTAAAGAAGATTGGTCCAGGTCTGCCTGCAGATAGAGCCAAAGAAAGGGAAGAATTTGATAAGAATTTTCAAGCTGCCATTGCTTCTGTTAAGACTGCCATCTCAACCTCTCAAAAAGAAATATCTGAAAAGCTTAACAAGTTAAAACCATTTTTTAAAGAAGGGTGTGAATTATTTGGATGGCCAAATCAGATTTCAAAAGGAAGATCTAAGAGATCATGTATCTAGAGAAGCCATAAAGGGGGAGAGGATGCTAATTCATGCAGGCTCAGAGCACTCCAAATGGGTGACCAATAGTATCCGAGCCACTTTGGGATATCCCCCATTGTGTGATGATGTTATGGTGGCTGAGTCAGGAATACAATCAAATCTACTTGAAGGCAATCAACCTGAGGTTGCCCAAGTCATTTACCCCCCTCCAGATTTTGACATGATTGATCAGAAGGTTCAAGGAATGTATAGTCCTCCAAAGGAGGTTACTAATATTGTCATTGGGAAGGTTGATAAGCCTGAGGCTACTCTGAAAGAACAGCAAGAATGCTCTATTAGCAAAGAAGAGATTCAGAGAGCAGGCTGTACTTAAGCCAGATTATGAGCAGTGGAGTCCTACTTCAAGGAACATAATACTCACTGCATGGAAAGCTGTACAAGACAAAGTTCATGAGAGAGGGAAGTGGTACAATGAGATAGAATGGCAAAAGTATGAGGCAAGACAGGAAGCAATAGTACAATTCAGAAGGAAAGCTAAGCTGGGAAGACTGCCATCAGATGCTAAGGAGCCAAGCAAGTACTTCCCAAAGCCTTTTCACTATTTTGAAAGGCAAAGGATCAAGGAAGAAGCTCAGAAGAAAGCTGATCAAAAAGGAAAGAAGATAGCTGAAGAATCAGAAGCTCCTGTGACAGCTACAATTCAATTTGGCAAAGGGATTATCATAAGAGAGCCTGATCAATCCTGATTATGTTTTTAGTTCCTTCATAGTGTTTTGTAATGTTGTGATGTAATCATTAAATGTAAAACAATGTAATCAAACATTACTCAGTTATAAACAAAATGTTGTTTGGCATATTATAATGAGCATTCTGTGATGGATTGTTTTTATGTTTTGTTTATATTAAGTATTCCTGTCATGTCATATATCATCATTTAGTACTGTTTATAAATGGTGTATATCATTGGCTATAAGGGTTATGACTTCTCCAAATAGGGGGAGATTGTTGGGTACATTGGAAAATGTGTACCTGATTTGAAGAAGCCCAACCTAGCTCAATGATATACATCAAGGTGTATTTGATGTTGTTTTTGAGTTGACATGTGCAGGTGAAGAATTGATAAAGTATGCAGAAAAATTCTAAGTCCAAGTGTCGACACAAAGAAGGATGTGTCGACACATAGAAGAAATTAGTCGACACAACACTGGGAAGCAGTGTCGACACATAGCAGTTAGTCTACAACTACACTGGGAAAAAGTGTCGACACAGAAGAAGTAAGTCGACACAACACTGGGAAGCAGTGTCGACACATAGTAGTTAGTCTACAACTACACTGGGAAAAAGTGTCGACACAGAAGAAGTAAGTCGACACAACACTGGGAATTTGTGTCGACACAGAAGAAAAGCGTCGACCTCAACATTGGGAAAATGTGTCGACACAGAAGAATATAGTCGACCTCAGAATTGTCGACACCAGCAGAATGTGTCGACACATTGTGATTAAGTCGACACATTACAGCAGAGTTAAAAGAAGACTGTGTCGACACCTGAAGGCTAAGTCGACACTTACTAAGTTATGATTCTACAACAACTGTGTCGACACACAGGACTTGTGTCTACACACTGAAGAGTCAAGACCAAGTTATTTTCAGAAGAAGCTGTGTCGACTCAAAGGCAACTTAGTCGACATCACTGAAGATTGTGTCGACACCAAAGTCAATTGTGTCGACACAAATAGACAGATGGTCTCGACACTTTCTGACAGACTGTCTCGACAACTTATGGTTCAAGACAAAGGCACAGGACTTGTTTGGAGACTTGACAGCTGTGGGTTGCCACCGGTTAACTGAAGCTGTCAGACTTGTCAGAAAACGGTTAGAAACCGGATCAGCCGGTTACCATGAAGAAAGTCTATAAATAGACAGATTCAGAAGGAGAAAAAAAAACAACGTGTGGAAAAACATTGTTGAGAATCAAAAAGTTGAGAAGGATTACGATCCAATTCATTTCAAGAAAGTGCTAGGCACTTAAGAAGATCTTCTCCGGAAGATCTAAGAAGACTATCTAAGGATAGATCAAAGAAGAGTTCTAATCAGAATTCAGAAGAATCATTCAAAGTGCTGGATAGAGAGAGATCAAGCCAGAATTTGAAGAAGAAGAAAGAAACCACCAGTGGATTCTCAAGAAGCTGTTTGGAAACCAACTCAGCTAAGTTCTTATTCAAGAAGGCTTTGAAGAAAGCTCAGATACAGTTGATTTCATCAGCTGATCAAGAATTGTCTTGGCCTTTTCTCTCTCAATTTAGGCAAGACAGTTAGATAAACTTTTCTATATTTCTGTAGGATCTGTTTACACAGATCTGAGTTGTAAGCCTATGATATAAAGGCTGAGTGTAGGAGTGTTGTACTCTGAGTGGTAGGGCTGTGTGCCTGAGTGTAGGAGAAGGATCTTCTCTGAGTTGTAGGCCTTGGGGCAAGGCTGAGGTAGGGCTGTTGTGCCTGAGTTGTAGGAACCAGTTGGGTTCTGAGTTGTAGGATCTATTGATCTGAGATTAGTGGAAGGTTGGCCGAATCTAGCATACTACTAGATAGGTGAAGGGGGAAAGTGGATGTACCCAGACCTTGGGGAACCACTATAAAACATTGTGCAATCTGTGATGTTTTATTTTCTGTGATTGCTGTGATTATTGTGTTAGCCATTAAACTGAATTCTGCCTAGAAGTTTTTATAAATAAGCAGAACCTATTCACCCCCCCCCCCCCTCTAGGTGTTTAGGCTGTCTTGAAAGTTAAACTATCAATCTTCACCTTCACTAGCTCATTTCCTTCATGATCCTTCATGGCCAATGATCCATCCTTCAACTGAACACAGTAGCCCTTCTCCACCAGCTTCCCAAGGCTTAAGATGTTACTCTTCAAGCCTGAAACATAGAACACATCGTTGAGATGCACCTTCTTGCCATTTAGGGTGACCACTATCACCCCTCTACTTTCCACCGAGATCTTTGAAATGTCTCCAAAACTAACCTCACCACCGTTTGGTTCAAGGTTAGTGAACAACTCTTTCTCCCCCACACATGTGGTTACTCGCTCTCGTGTCCAAATACCATAATTCATTCCCTTAAGCTCCTCTATAAGTCAGGAACATCATCGGATCACCACCAGTGTTGCTTGCTTCTACATAGTGGTTTGTCTCTTCTCTCTTCCTCATAGCCCAACAGTCATAGTTCATATGCCAAAAAAACTTATAGTTGTAACACTGTATTTGAGACATATCACCTCGGCCTCTTCCTTGACCTCTTCCTCTTCCTTCTTGCTTCCCTCCTTGAGGTTCCTCTGCCTTTCTCTGATGCTATTGAATTCTCCCTTGATCTCTTCCTCCTCTTCTTCCTCTACCACTTCCTTGGTAGCCTCGGCCTCGCTGGCCTCCTCCTCTTCTAGAGCTCTCTCCAAAATTTAACTGAGCTTGGAGTGCTTTACCCAAGCCACTTGACTCTTCTTCGTCTTGTAGCATGCGGTACTCATGAGCTGGTAGGGAGCCAACAAGCTCATCCACGAACATCAGGGTGAGATATTTTGACTCCTTAATCGCCACCACAACGTGACGGAACTTCTTTGACATAGACCGTAAGAGCTTCTCCATGATTCTCACATCATCTATCATCTCTCCGTTGTGTTTCACCTCATTTCTGAGCGTCCGTAGACCGGTCACATAATCCCCAACTTTCTCAGAACTCTGCATATTCAACACTTCGTACTGTGCTCGAAGGGATTGTAGCTTCACCTTCTTAGCCTTATCAACCCTTTACATGGAGTGTTGCAAAACCTCCCATGCCTCCTTCAAACTTCTCGCGTTTGAGATTTTCTCGAACGTCGCCTCATCTACACCTTGGTATAGCAAGAACAGAGCCTTATTGTCTCCCTTCATTGACTCTCTCAATGTCGTCCTTTGCACGTTAGTCAATGCCGCCTCTGCTTCTGCAGTAAGCTCCTCATAGCCTTCCTCGACTATCTCTCATAACTCCTTCGAGGCGAGTAACACCCTCATCTAGGTACTCCAGTTGCCATAATTTGTCTTCGTCAACTTGGTGACTTGACCCGGCATGACACTTCCCATCTCCACTTCTCACAAACTCTTCCAAGGGGGACGAACCTCGCTCTGATACCACTTGTTAGAAACGTAGGTAAGCACACACACGCATACAATACAACCCAACACCACTTCAAAATCAGGCGAGAACACTTCCCGTGAGACGACAACGCTTCCCGGGCGGGACTCTCCGGCGATATAATTCCGGCGAGACCGACCCCGGCGAGATGGATACTGGGCGAGAGCTTCTTGGGCAAGACGACTTCCTGGCGACAAGGCTTCCTGGCGAGACCACCTTCTCCCTGCCAGCGGGACCACCTGCTCCCTGCCGGCGGGACCACCTTCTCGCTCGGTGATATCAACCTCTCAGGCGAGAGCTTCAAGGCGAGAAGCTACCCGGCGAGAGCATTTGCTCAGGTGAGAAGGCTTCTTCTCGCTTAGTGAGAGCACCAAGGCAAGCTGCTCAGTCACTCTCTTGCGGGCTGCAATGATCTAAACCTTAAAATGAACAAAACAAAACACTTTCAGCGCTGCAATGCTCCACTCTAGAAATGGGGGGGGACAAATACTCTATATTTGATCAACTTTTAAAGAACTACAACAAAGCCTTTATATAGACAAACACAACTAATAGAAAACTGACACATGACTTCACATTAAATGCCACCAAACCTAAACTTCATCTCTCTCCTCCGCATTAAACAAACATATATAAATATATATATACATAAACTAGTGTTGACCCGGTCAACCCAAAATATTACCAACACTCCATAGCCTACTTTTGTGTTTCCCAATTCATCTCTATGATGTATAATTAAACTCACTAGTGTTTTGATTTAGATATGACCCCTTAGGATGAAATATATTATTTGACATTATCTATTTAATATTAATATGAATGTTTTCTACAATTTATTTGTGTCGTATTTCATTTTGAATCCATATTTTCATAATATATTTTCTTGCTTGATTGAGAACGTATTTAATTTTGAATCCATATTTTCATAATATATTTTCTTGCTTGATTGAGAAATCATAGATACAATAGATCTCACATATATAAAGAAAGTTTAATACACCGATAAAGTAAGGAAGAATAGGAGCCAAGGATATTTGGTATTTGTGTTAGATGTGTCATGAACTTTTTCCATGAACTTTTTCCTAGCCTTCCTTGAGACGCAATGCCAAGTTATCACCCATAGGAGGTGAATTTAACATTAATAGTTTCATGCACCGGTTTGACGTATATTATGCATCTTTTAAAGTTGTGTGGAGCATGTGTATAGTATCTCTATATATTTGAAGTATACTTCAATAATTTTTAATATTTTCATCATGGTTATTATGATCGTGATCTACATAGTGGAATCTTTTGATCCAGATTTTGTAAATCATTCTCGATGTAACATCGGATCAAAATCGGCACATCTATGACTTAGATTGTGATTCAGATCTTAGGATCTTTAGGACAAAGGAAACTAGAAACATGTCAAACCCTATCCCGACCCCATTCAACCGGTCCAATGCCCATAAGTCCATAAACCATTACTTAACCTTATCCCAATCTCACCCTCATATCTCATCACAGAATCATATCATGATTTTTTACCTTATCCAAGTGTCAATTGTCGCCTGCAAACGGAGACTAAGAGCGGTGTCTTTGCTCGTTTCCAGTTAAGACAGTGTCTTCATTTTTCTTACCAGGTTCCATTTCAAGTGGTGCCAATTTCTTAATCTTATATTTTTGCTTACGAGCACTCTTGGTTCAAAAAAATTAATATAATTATTCACATACTGCTCAATTTATTTATATTTGGTTAATTAAGCATGTAATTTGATGAAACAAAATTTAATTTTATATTTTAGTTTTAATTTATGAATGTTGTAGGACTTGCAATCCTCAATCGGATGCTATGATATGATCCGATCTAATCTTGAAACAACCTTAGGATCTCGATCTTAACAATCTTGATTTTCATTGATAATGGAGATAAGTTTGGAATGTTGAACACAACTATTCATATCTTGTGCATAAAATTCTTTACAAAACTCGCATTTTGGTGAGTCAACAGGTGACAGAAAGATAATATAAAGGGATATAATTTTCCAAATTAGCGTAACTGCTAGATCGAACTCTAAGGAGGTAAAAACAGAGCAAAATGCCAGATATAGGACTTTATATATTAAGCTCGCATTACAATGTTTTGACCAAGGTTGTGAGAACCAGACCGGACATTGAACCGAATGATGGAAAGGTTCATGGTTCAACCGGGGTTGAACCGTGAATATATATAAAATATTGTAGCAAGACACATATAAATAAATTTAAATATGTATTGCATTAATTTTAAATATAATATGCGTATCTTTGTTTTTTAATATCTTGAAAGATTTTGTATAAATTTTTTCATATACTTTAACAACAAATAACTAAGTGTTGGAGTGGTTGGTCACTCTGTTTCTATAAAAAAGAACCAGGTTCGAATCCCTTTCAACTCAAAAATTTTAATTTTTATATAAATTACCCAAACCGGTTCCAATAAAACCGGCCGGTTTAGCGGTTTTAGGGTTCAACCGGGCGGTTTGCCGGATAAAAAACGGTTCTTAGCTAGGCCGGTTTTCATAAATGGACCGGACTGGCCAGTGAACCGGGTCACGGTCCGACCGGTTGAACCGACTGACCCAGTCCGGTTTTCAAAATGCTGGTTTTGACAATCATATCTTTTGATCCAGGGAGCACCACGGGAAACACAACCCTATTTTGGAAAGGTCACGGGTGTTATCTATGTTTCTGGAGAAGATAATTTTCTAGCACCCGCACAGAACCCGATATTGGACATGAATGTTATTGGTGATGTTGACCGGGTCAACAGTTATATATATATATGTGTGTGTGTTTGTTTTTGGCAGAAGAGAGAGATGGAGTTTGTGGTTGGCATTTAATGTGGGGCCACGCGTTAGTTTCATATTAGTTGTACTAGCCTATATAAAGGCATGTATGTAGTTCATTTTAAGCTTGATGAATAGAGATTTTTGTTTCCTTTCCTTCTACCCTTTCCCAGGTGAAGCGCAGTAGCGCTTAAGTGTGTTTTGGGAGTTTAATCACGTGTCTTTGAACTACCCACTGGTGCACCCTTCTGGGACTAATCGCCAGAGCAGCTCGCAAGAAGCTTCCACTAGCGGCTGCAACCCGCGGTTAGCTTTCCTTAGTGGCTCGGCGTATCGCCAAGAGGTCTCGTCTGGATAGAGCCATCTCTGCAGTTGCTCTCGCCCGCAACCACTCGCAGGGTGATCTCGCCAGAAGCTGATCGCCAGAGATGCTCGCTGTATTTGTCTCGCTGACTGTATAGGGGCATCTTGTCGGTGGCAGCTTGGCAATTTGCATCTTGTCGCTTGAGCTTGTCGTCTCACCAGAGGAACATATCGCCACCATTGTCTTGCGGAAGCGGCTCGCTGCAGCTCTCGGCGGTGGCAACTAGCTGAACCCATCTCGCCGGGACATCTCGCCGGCAGTGAAGTGCACTCCCCGATAGTGAAGGAGTGTCTCGCCGGTGTAGTTCTCGCCAACAATTTTGTGTGGTGGTGTTGAGTTGTATTTTTGGAGTTGTGTGTGCACTCATCATTGTTTCCAACAAGTGGTATAAGAGGGAGGTTCGACCCCTGAAAGTCGCTCGAAAGTGTTAGAGACTAAAGGTGATGGAGATGGGAGGTGCCATGTCGGGGAATGTCCCCAAGGTTACGAAGACAAAATATGGCAATTGGAGTATCCAAATGAATGTGTTACTCACCTCGAAGGAGTTATAGGAGATAGTCAAGGACAACTATGAGGAGATTACTGCAGAAGCAAAGGCGGCATTGACTAACGTTCAAAGGATGACATTGAGAGAGTCAAAGAAGAGAGATAAGAAGGCTCTGTTCTTGCTATACCAAGGTGTAGATGAGGCGACGTTCGAGAAAATCTCAAACGCGAGAAGTTTGAAGGAGGCATGGGAGGTTTTGCAACGCTCCATGCAAGGAGTTGATAATGACAAGAAGGTGAAGTTACAGTCCCTTCGAGCTGAGTATGAAGTGTTGAAGATACAGAGTTCTGAGAAGGTTGGGGATTATGTGACTCATCTGCGGATGCTCACAAATGAGATGAAATGCAAAAGAGAGACTATAGATGACGTGAGCCTCACGGAGAAGATCTTGCGGTCTATGTCAAAGAAGTTCCATCACGTTATGGTGGAGATTGAAGAATCAAAGGATCTCACCCAGATGTCCATGGATAAGCTTGTTGGCTCCATACAAGCTCATGAGTACAGCATGCTGCAAGATGAAGAAGAGTTAAGTGGCTTGGGTAAAGCACTCCAGACTCAGTTGAATTTTGGAGAGAG
The DNA here is from genome assembly GCA_039513925.1 of Platanthera zijinensis. Taxonomy (NCBI): domain Eukaryota; kingdom Viridiplantae; phylum Streptophyta; class Magnoliopsida; order Asparagales; family Orchidaceae; genus Platanthera; species Platanthera zijinensis. The sequence goes on along the minus strand of CM077092.1, from coordinate 64,866,673 downwards.
CTCTAAAAGAGGAGGAGGCCAACGAGGCCGAGGCTACCGAGGAAGAGGTAGAGTAAGAAGAGGAGGAAGAGACAAAGGAAGAAATCAATGCTACCAGAGAGAGGCAGAGCAACCTCAAGGAGGAAGGCATGAAGGAAGAGGAAGAGGCCGATGTGATATGTACCAAGTACAGTGTTACAACTATAATCGTTTTGGGCATATGAGTTATGACTGATGGGCTTCGAGGAAGAGAGAAAAGGCCAACCACTATGTAGAAGCAAGCAACACTGGTGGTGATCCAATGAAGTTCTCGACTTACAGAGGAGCTGAAGGAGGAAGGAATGTGGTGTAGTACTTGGACATGGGAGAAAGCAACCACATGTGTGGAGAGAAAGAGTTGTTCACCAACCTTGAGACAAATGTTGGTGAGGTCAGCTTTGGAGATGCTTCAAAGATCTCGTTGGAAGGAAGAGGGTTGATAGTGGTCACCCTAAATGGCGAGAAGGTGTACCTCAAATATGTGTTCTATGTGCCAGACTTGAAGAGTAACATCTTAAGCCATGCGCAGCTGGTGGAGAAAGGCTACTGTGTTCAGTTGAAGGATGGCTCATTGGTCATGAAGGATTATTGAGGAAGGGAGGTAGTGAAGGTGAAGATGATGACGAATCGTCTCTTTACGCTAAGGATGGATGCCGAGGAGATGGTGTGCCTTGCAAGAACTGAGGAAGAAGAAGCATTGTTGTGGCATCACAGGATAGGTCATTTGGGCTTCACTTGCTTGAAGCTCTTATCTCATTCCAGGATAGTGGAAGGTTTGCCCATGATATCACCACCACAGAAGATCTGTGAGGCGTGAAGAAGGGAAAGCAGAAGCAACAAACGTTCGAAGGTGTCAAGTCCCAAAGAGCAAGCAGGTAGCTTGAACTAGTTCGCTCGGAGATCGCTGGTCCGTTTGAGACTACCTCCGTTGGAGGGAGCAGGTACTATATCACCTTGACAGATAAATTCAGTCGGAAGTGTTGGGTGTATTTTTTGAAGGAAAAATCTGAGGCCCTTGATAGGTTCAAGGAGTTCAAGGTGATGGTGGAGAAGGAGAGTGGACAACCACTAAAGGTGCTGAGGACAGATAGGGGTGGGGAGTACACCTCTAGTCTATTTGATTATTTTTGAGAGTGTGGGATATCTCATCAGTTGACGGCGGACATACTCACCCTAGCAGAATGGAGTCACAGAGAGGAAGAATCTTACCATCATGAACATGGTCAGAAGTATGTTAAAGGGCAAGGGATTGCCAAAAATGTTCTTGGCAGAAGCAGTGCAGTGTGCTGTGTACTTGCTTAACAGGTGCCCAACGAAGAGCGTGAAGTTCATGACTCTATTTGAAGTTTGGAGTGGATGGAAGCCGACTTTTAAACACTTGAGGGTCTTTGGGTGTGTGGCTTATGCTCATGTCCCGAACCAGAGGAGGAAGAAACTTGATGACAAGAGCGAGAAGTGCATCTTTGTTGGCTACGCTCCGATGAGCAAGACTTACAAGTTGTACAATCCAGTGAAGGAGAAGGCAATAATCTCATGGGATGTTGTGTTTGAGGAGGATAGCTGCTGGAGCTGGGATGAGAAGATGAGAAGCATCAAAGGAATGTTCTTCGACGATGATGAAGAGGAAGGTGGTCACGAAGAAGAAGTTGAGGTTGGTGGAGCTGAGCCACCATCACCACCAAGTGGAGAGTCAGGGGGAGCTTCTACTCCCTACTCGAGTGTAGCAAGCATAAGTGGAGGAGGTTCTAGTTGAGCGAGCACTATTAGGGGCAAAGCTGATGTCCTCAACCTATGATGAGGATGTTGGAGGAGATCTACGAGGAGATGACACCGACTCTTAATAATTTTTCTTTATATTGTCTCTTAGCAGATTACGAGCCACACTCGTATGATGAAGCTGCCCAAGAGAAGATGTGGAGGAAGACAATGGATGAGGAGATAGCGTCCATCAAAAGGAATGATTCCTAGAAGATGGTCGATCCACCAACTGGCCACAAACCCCTCGGGGTGAAGTGGGTCTACAAAGTGAAGAGAAATAAGAATGGAGAAGTGGAGAAGCACAAGGCGAGACTTGTCGTGAAGGGCTATAGACAAGTCTAAGGAGTGGACTACGACGAGGTCTTTTCTCCAGTGGCGTGGATTGACAGCATCAGGTTAATCATCGCACTGGCAGCTCACTATGGGTGGAGGATTTTGCAGATGGATGATGTGTCCGCTTTTCTGAATGGCTACTTAAAGGAAGATATATAAATCGAGCAGCCTCCTGGATATGTTGTGAAAGGCCAAGATAGGATGGTGTGTAAATTGGACAAAACACTGTATGGGCTAAAGCAAGGAACTTGTGCTTAGAATGGAAGGATAGATGCACATCTTCAGAAGCATGTCTATATGAAGTGTCCTTACGAGTATGCTCTCTACACAAAGGTGGAGAAGAGTCGTGATATGATAATCATATGTCTATACGTAGAAAATATGATATTCATAGGCAACAATCCTACCATGTTCTAGGAGTTCAAGAGGATGATGAAGGAGTTTGAGATAACCGATCTGGGAGAGCTCAACTACTTCCTAGGAGTAGAGGTACTGTAGAGTGAAGATGGTATCTTCATCTCACACAAGAAGTATGCAGAGGAGATCTTGAAGAGGTTCAGGATGGAGGATAGCAAGGCTATCTCCACTCCTGCTGATCCAGGATTGAAGTTAAGGAAAGACTTAAAGGAGGGAGCAGTCGAATCCATATTATTCAAGAGTTTGGTCGGAAGTCTACGCTACCTGACTTTCACTAGGCCTGATATCATGTATGTTGTTGTAGTGAGTAGGTACATGGAGGAGCCGAACCAGGACCATTTCTTTGCGGCGAAGAGGATCCTGAGATATGTGAATGGGACGAGAGGCCATGGCCTGAAGTACTCTGCAGGAGTGGAGTTGAAGTTGGTTGGATATTCGGACAGCGACTACGGTGGAGATGTGAATGATCGGAAGAGCACATTCAGTATTCTTTCCATGTGGGAACAGGTGTGTTCTCGTGGAGCTCAAAGAAGCAGGCAATGATTTCCTTGTCCTCGTGTGAAGCTGAGTATATTGCAATGGTGACCTGTACCTGTCAGGCGATTTGGTTGAGGAACCTCTTGAAGGAGATGCATCATCAACAGGAGGGACCTATGACTATGTATGTTGACATGCCTGCAATTCAGCATGCGAAGAATCCTGCGCTGCATGGACGCAACAAGCATATTGAGATAAGGTACCACTTCCTTTGTGAGCAGGTGGAGTAGAAGATGGTTGAGGTTGTGTATTTCCCCACCAGAGAGCAGATCGCGAATATCTTCACAGAGGCTTTGAAAGTGGAGACATTTCTAAAGCTTAAAGGAGAACTCAGCATGGGCTGGGAAGTTTGAGGGGGAGTTTGTTTGTGATGTTTACTGGGTCAACAGTTATATATATATATATATATATGTGTGTGTGTGTGTGTGTGTGTGTGTGTGTGTGTGTTTTTTGGCGAAAGAGAGAGATGGAGTTTGTGGTTGGCATTTAATGTGGGGGCACGTGTCAGTTTCTTATTGGTTGTACTAGCCAATATAAAGGCATGTATGTAGTTAATTTTAAGCTTGCTGAATAGAGATTTCTGTTTCCTTTCCTTCTAACCTTTCCCGGGTGAAGCGAGGTAGCGCTGGAGTGTGTTTTGGGATTTTAATCACGTGTATTGGAACCGCACGCTGGTGCACTCGCCAGGGACTGTTCACCGGAGCAGCTCGTAAGAAGCTTCCACTTGCGTCTGCAGCCCGCAGTTAGCTTGCCTGAGTGGCTCGGTGTATCGCCAGGAGTTCTCGCTTGGACAGAGCTGTCTCGATAGTGGCTCTCGCCTGCACCCATTCACAGGGTGGTCTCGCTAGAAGCAACTCGCTGGAGCTGTTTGCCGCATTTGTCTCGCTGACTGTATAGGGGAATCTCGTCGGTAGTAGCTCGACAATTCGTATCTCGCTGCTTTAGCTTGTCGTCTCGCCGGAGGAACATCTCACCACAATTGTCTCGCGGAAGCGAATCACTACAGCTCTCGGCTGTGGCAACTCGCTGAACCCTTCTCGTCGGGACTTCTCACCGACGGTGAAGTGCACTCGCCGGTAGTGGAGGAGTGTCTCGCCGGTTTAGATCTCGCTGACAATTTTGTGTGGTGGTTTTGAGTTGTATTTTTGAAGTTGTATGTGCGCTCGTCATTATTTCCATCAAATGTAAGTCTGATGTTGGGTCAATCATCCAGTTGGTCAAAATCCTGATGAGTTCGAATATATAAGGTTTTTCGGACTCATCTAAGCTTGTTTTCAAGTGCTTGCACTTCACTATCAGGTCATTATTGCTTATATTTTTTGTTGGAACACCCTATTACAAATTTGGGCAAGGATCACTATGTTTTTAGGAAATTTGTTTGACCTAGTTGTATAGTTGAAAAGGTCAAATTAGAATGAGTCTAAGGGTTAGAACTTAGGTTTGAAGCTGCTCCAAAGACCATTCAAAGATCAGGAATCAGTGCTGAGACAAAGACAATTCTCGTCGAGCTCAGGTCGACGAAACGTCGAACTCAGGTCGACGATCTCTGAGCTCAGTTCAATAAGGCATCGAACTCAGGTCGACGATCTTCGAGCTCAGATCGACGCTTTGTCTCTAGTTGTTTTCCAAGTCGCTGAGCTCAGGTCGACGATCGTAGAGCTCAGGTCGACGTTTTTTGTCTCTAGTATAAATCCAATCTCTGAGCTCAGGTCGACGATTTCTGTGAGAGATCGACGCTTTCAGAATTCAAATTCAAGAACAGTTATGGAATTCATTCAGATTTATTTCTTGCATTTATTGCAAAAGCTTTTGTAGCCATTTCAAGCAATCTGGAGCAAGTTTCAAGGAAGGCTAAAAGGAATGTTACTTAGGATTTTCCCCAGAGACAGTTGTCAATTATGGAAGTCATTTATGACTGAGTAACGACCATCTAAGTCAGAATCTGATATACTCCTACAGAATATGATTTTGAATAAGGGGATAACAGATCAATACAATAAGATAGAAAAGAGACATACATTATTATCAGATTGAGAAAAAGAGTTACAGAAGAGAGATCAAAATATACTCTGATCAAGAACTCATCTTCTGAAATATACAGATTCACTGGGTCAAAATCTTCAAGAACACAAGGAACTTTTCTGTGGAGGAGATCATCTACTATTCTACTCCTCCAAATCCTCAAGTGTTCAAAAGCTTCAACATCAAGGACTCCAGACATCACACATTTCAGCATCTGCTGAAATCATCTTTTGCTGGAGATCTAAAGCAACTGAAGACCTATCACCCTAGAAAAGCTCACCTTCCTGAACCCTTACAGATCTCAGGGGGAGCTTTAACAACATATTCCACTTGTCTTCTCTCAGATTGTTGACAGAGAAGAACATCTTCAAACAACTTTCTTTTTTCCTTTCCCTCCTTTAAAAGGGTTTATCAAAACTCCCTTCAAAAGTTCTGAAACTAGTTTCTGAGACCTTGTCAAAACTCAGTGGTGGCAAGACACCTTATAAAAAAATCTAGATCTGGTTTTTGAGCACCTTATCAAAATCTCATTGGTGCCAAGGACACCTGATCAACTATTCCTACAGTGGATTCCTTCCTAGGGTGGTAGAAGAGTGGATGTACCCAGGTTGTTTGGGAACCACTATAGATCTTTGTGTCATCTGGTTGTTGTGTGTTTGACTTTGCTATGTGCTGTGTGATTTCTTATTTCTTGCTTTAGTTTTTATTTCACTGCAAGCACCTTACACATATACATAAATTAAGTCTTCCACTGCTTTATAGTTTCTAATTGTAATTTTTTTAAAAATACTCTATTCACCCCCCCCCCCCCTTCTAGAGTTAAGGTAGATCTTTCACTCACTTTCAATTGGTATCAGAGGAAGGTTGGTTCTTACAGGCTAACACCTGAACCAAAAGATCTCTGAAAAGATCAATATTATATAGAGGGGTATTACTTTCTGTATTATATTTATTTATTTCAAAAACCATGGCACAAAACAAAGACTATGCTAGCACCAGACCTCCAGTGTGCAACCTTTCTAAGTTTGCACTTTGGAAGGCAAGGATTAGAATGTACATGAATTTTATTGATGAGGACATTTTTAATTCAGTTTTGATAGTTTGTCCAAGACCTCCAGAGACCACAAGCACAAGTGTTGTTCCACCTCCCTCAGGAACAGATGAAGAAATAAAGAAGTGGAAAGTTGCAGATGCAAAGGCTATGAATATTCTTTCTCAGACTATGTCTGATAAGATATTCCAAAAGGTAGCTGAATGCTGCTCAGCTAAAGAGATATGGGATAAGCTCTCTGAAATTGTATCTGGATCTGCTGATGAAAGGAGGGACAGGAGATCCCATCTCATATCCCAATATGAGAATTTCAAGAAAGGAGAAGCTGAGTCAGTTACAGACATGTACAACAGGCTCAGTTCAATAGTCAGTGAGTTGAAGACATTGGATAAGGAGATCACACTCATTGAACTAAATGACAAAATTCTAATGTTCTTCCCCAGCACTTGGGATTCAAGAATCTGGCCAATTTAAGATGTCAGAAGTCTAAGTGAAATAACCACAGAGACTCTTTTGGCAAGCTCAAATCTTATGAGCTGCTCATTAAGAATAGGGAAGAAGAGCAAAAGACTGCTTCTCCAGTGATCAGAAAGGAGAAGACCACAACTTTCAAAGCCATAGAAGAGAAGCCTGAAGACAAGGTCACAGGCAATGAAGAATTGATGAGCTTGCTGGCCAAAAGATTCTACAAGATGGCCAGAAAAGATTTTAGAAAGAGGTCATCCAGAGGGCATGAGAAGCCAAGGTATGACAAGTAAAATAATAAAGAAATAATCTGTTTTGGATGCAGGAAACCAGGCCATATTGTGCCTGACTGTCTAGAAAATAAGAATAAGGACAAGAAGGACAGGAAAGATAGGAGAAAAGATAAGGAATCCAGGGGAAACAACAACAACTAATCCTCCTCCAACAAAAATAAACATACAAGGAAGGGGTTTGTAGCTGAAAGCATGAGTGATACTGAAGAGGAATCAGAAGCCTCATCAAGCTCAAGTGATAATGTGGATGATGCTGAAGAAAAGGAATTCTGCATGATGGCTATCAATGCCTCTCAGCAAAATTCTGATGCAGAACAAGGATCAGATTTAGAATCTGAAACTCAAACTGAAGAAGACCAGGCAATAGACTCCTTTTACTTTGATTCAGAGGACTTTAGATCTGAGTTTAAGGCACTTTGTTTAGACCTGTTAAAGTCTGAGAAGGAGATTATTTCTATCAGAAATTAATTGTCTGAACATAGCACCTTAAAATCAGACAACCTCAAACTCTCTAAGGAGTTAGAATACTGTAGGGAGGAGATAGCTTCACTGAAAAGTGAGCAATCCCAGGCAAAGAAGTTTTAAGAATCCCTTAATGGGAGAAGCATCAGACAAATGGACATCACAAGCACAATGAACTCAAGATACAACAGTACACTCGGCTTGGGTGCTTCATCCAGACAACCTATAGTATTAACAACCCCAATTAAATTTATTTCTGATAAAGGAAAGGGTATTGTAGAGGTAGCTAGGAAGAATCCTGATTTACCTAAGGAAAATAAAGTTCAACAGAAAATGTCGAACAGAGGTCGACGATCGTCGAAGAGAGCTCGGCGATCTCAGGCTGGATCGTCGAACTCAGATCGACGACTTCTGAACTCTGAACTCTGGCATAGTCGATCTTCGAACGGAGCTCGACGATCTGACCTAAGATCGTCGAACTCAGCTCAACGATCGTCGAACGGAGCTCAGAGCTTTAAACATTCTTTCAGAGGTAAATCTAAAATCAATCCTAGAAGTCCCTCATCCCAAAGCTTCAACCCTTATACTGAATGGATAGTGCCTCCTAGGAGATACCATCCTGAAGGATATAAGAGTCAGCCAGGGATGTCTTTCATTTCTGAGTTTAAAGGTTATCAACCTAGACCCAAGGTAAACTGGGTCAAAAACATATAAATTATTTATGTGCAGGTGAAGACCTATTCAACAATGAACCAACAATGGTATCTGGATAGTGGGTGCTCAAAGCACATGACAGGGAGCAAGGAGAATCTAACATTCTTCAGAACCAAAACTTGGACCCAAAGAAATATTTGGAGATTCAAACTTTGGTCAAACAAAAGGATATGGTGCTGTTCAGATTGGCTCAGTCACATTAAAGAAGGTGGCTTTTGTGGAAGGACTGAAGCATAACCTAATCAGAATCAGTCAACTCTGTGATGAAGGATATCAAGTGACATTCAACAAATCCTTATGCAAGATCAAGTCAGAGGATAACACAACAGTGTTAACAGGTAAAAGGAAAGGTAACATTTATCTTGTAGATTTCCTTTCAACCAACATAGATATTTGCTTATTTAATTCAGTCTGCAAACCAAATGATTTATGGAATTAGAGACTAGGAAACTTAAACCTTAGAACCATTGCTAGGCTGTCCAAGGACAATCTTGTTAGAGGACTACCTTCTGGCCCCTACAAGAAGGAAGGACTCTACAGGGCTTGTCAATTAGGCAAGAAAACTAAAAACAGTTTTAAGTCACTTAATAAGAGTGATTCACCTAGGATTTTGTATCTGTTACACATGGATCTTTTTGGACCCATTACAGTACAAAGCTTAGGAGGGAAATCTTACACCTTAGTGATTGTAGATGACTTCTCTAGATTCACTTGGGTATTCTTTCTGAGGAAGAAATCTGATAACTTTAAGTGTTTGACAGAGTTTCTCAAATGTATACAGATTGAGTTCAATACTCACATTGCCCTTATCAGAAGTGATCATGGGACAGAGTTTGATTCTCTTCTTATGCAAGAGTTCCGTCAAAGTGAAGGGATCAGGCATACTTTCTCAGCTCCTAGAACTCCTCAAAAAAATAGGTTAGCTGAAAGGAAGAATAGAACCCTAATTGAATTTGCTACTACATTGTTGACAGATGCTCACCTACCTCCCGCCAGTGGGATGGAGAGAGGTTGGGGTGCAGCATGATAGCGATGCCATGGGGGACTCTGGGCCAAATCCCGGGTCATTACACTAGGCCTCTCGCCAAACTGGGGCTTGGCGAGAGCGTCGTCTCGTGGGTGAGAGCTCCCCCCTCTGGAGCCCTCTCACCTAACGAGTCGGCTCTTTCCTCAGCCCCTCTCGCCTAGCGAGCAGCTCTCGCCCTGCGAGTGCTCCTTTCCCTTGGATCCACTCGCCTAGCAAGTCGGATCTCGCTTGGGTCCATCTCGCCCAGCAAAATAGCCTTCTCTAAAGAAGGAACTCTTGAAACTTAAACCTTAGAACCATTGCTAGGCTATCCAAGGACAATCTTGTTAGAGGACTACCTTCTGACCCCTACAATAAGGAAGGACTCTACAGGGCTTGTCAATTAGGCAAGAAAACTAAAAATAGTTTTAAGTCACTTAATAAGAGTGATTCACCTAGGATTTTGTATCTGTTACACATGGATCTTTTTAGACCCATTACAGTACAAAGCTTAGGAGGGAAATCTTACACCTTAGTGATTGTAGATGACTTCTCTAGATTCACTTGGGTATTCTTTCTGAGGAAGAAATATGATAACTTTAAGTGTTTGACAGAGTTTCTCAAATGTATACAGATTGAGTTCAATACTCACATTGCCCTTATCAGAAGTGATCATGAGACAGAGTTTGATTCTCTTCTTATGCAAGAGTTCCGTCAAAGTGAAGGGATCAGGCATACTTTCTCAGCTCCTAGAACTCCTCAAAAAAATAGGCTAGTTGAAAGGAAGAATAGAACCCTAATTGAATTTGCTACTACATTGTTGACAGATGCTCACCTACCTCTATATTTTTGGGCTGAGGCAGTGAAAACCTCCAACTATGTGTTTAATAGGAGCCTAATACATAAACTGAAGGGCAGGACTCCCTATGAATTGCTTAAAGGAAAGAAACCTAAAGTAGACTATTTCAAAATTTTTGGTTGCATTTGTTATATTCACAATAATGACAAGAAATATTTAGCAAAATTCCAAGCTAAAGCTGATGAAGGAGTGTTTCTGGGATACTCCATGATCATTAAAGCTTATAGGGTGTATAACAAATCTACTCTTAAAATTGAAGAATATGTTCATGTATCTTTTGATGAGACTAATATGTTTTATAAGGAGAAGTCTACTTCTACCATAGAACCATTGCATGTACACTCTCTTTCAAAAAATTTGGACAGGTTACATATTGTAGAAAAGGATTCAGTACATTCACCTAACGAACAGAGAGAAGAAATCAGTGAAGATGAAGAGGATACTCAACATCTTAGTGTTCAACATCTTGGAGAAAACCATCTTGAAGAGCCAGTTGTTGTTCCACAAGAGGAAACAACAACACAGGTTGGTGAACAATCAACACTCCCTGTTGATTTATTAATAGCAAGAGATCACCATATCTCCCAAGTGATTGGAGACATCTCAGCTGGTGTGCAAACCAGAAATCAGGTCAACCAGAACATGATGTATACTTGCTTTCTATCTCAAGTTAAACCTCAATCCATTCAAGATGCAAAACAAGATCCACACTGGATCATTGCTATGCAAGAGGAACTACATCAATTTGAGTGGAATCAAGTTTGGGAACTAGTGCCAAGGCCTAAGGATCACTCAATTGTTGGAACAAAGTGGGTGTTCAGAAACAAGTTGGATGATCAAGGAGTAATTGTAAGGAACAAGGCAAGGCTAGTTGCTCAAGGTTATTCTCAAGAAGAAGGAATAGACTATGACCAGACCTTTGCACCAGTTGCAAGGTTAGAGGCCAAAAGAATATTCCTAGCTTATGCAGCTCACAAAGGTTTCAAGGTCTACCACATGGATGTGAAGAGTGCATTTCTTAATGGAGACATCAAAGAGGAAGTCTATGTTAGACAACCTCCAGGTTTTATCTCTTCAACCTATCCTGACCATGTTTTCAAATTACATAAAGCATTATATGGCCTCAAGCAAGCTCCTAGAGCATGGTATGAGTCCTTAGCATGCTTTCTTCTGAAAAATGATTTTATAAGGGGTAGAGTAGACCAAACTCTTTTTATTAGAACCCATAAGTCCCATACCCTACTAGTAAAAATATATGTAGATGATATTATCTTTGGTTCTACTGATTCAAATTTGTGCAAAAAGTTTTCAACCCTAATGCACTCTAAATTTGAAATGAGTAGCATGGGTGAGCTTTCCTTCTTTCTAGGATTGCAAGTCAAACAACATACTGAAGGCATATTCATTTCTCAAACCAAGTATGCAAAAGAACTAGTTAAGAAATTTGGTATGTCTGAAGCATCTTGTATGAAAACCCCTATGCCTACTAATGCTGTATTAGATGCTGATGAACATGGAAAACATGTTGATCAGACAACATATAGAGCAATGATTGGCTCTCTATTGTACCTTACAGCTAGTAGACCTGATATAATGTTTGCTACATGTATATATGCTAGATTCCAAGTAAGCCCTAGAGAGTCACACCAAACATTAGTTAAGAGGATTCTTAGGTATGTGAAAAGTTGTCCAAATCTAGGTCTCTGGTATCCAAAAGACTCAGGATTTGAATTAACTGGATTTTCAGATGCTGATTTTGCTGGATGTAGAGTAGATAGGAAAAGCACCAGTGGAACTTGCCAGTTTCTTGGTGATAGACTTGTCTCCTGGTTCAGTAAGAAACAAACATCAGTGTCCACTTCAACTGCTGAAGCTGAATATATGGCAGCATGCAGTTGTTGTTCACAGATTTTGTGGATTCAAAACCAGCTCCTAGACTATGGATACAACTTAGAAGGGTCAAAAATATTTTGTGATAACACCAGTGCTATTTCTATAGCACAAAATCCAGTCCTCCATAGTAGGACAAAACATATAGAGATTAGGCATCACTTTCTAAGGGATAATGTTGAGAAAAATAAAATTGAAATTCAATATATCCCAACTGATTTGCAAAGGGGAGATATTTTCACCAAACCTTTGGATGAAAAGAAACATACCTTCTTCCTAAATCAATTAGGAATGTTAGATGAAGGAAGTTTAAAATAAATCCCAAGATTTTGAAAATCTAAAAACAGACCAAGACAAGGCTAAAAACTTGTATTTTCTAGTGTCTGTAGGTTTTGTTTTGTCTCTGAACTGCGCTCGACGTTTTTCCCAAAAAGCATCGAACCGAGATCGACGCTTTCCAATAGCATCGACCAGAGTTCAGCATCTTCCAGACAGCGCTAGGCTATCTTCTTCTGGTCAGCGATCGTCGATCGGAGCGACGTTCTCCAGTATCGTCGAACGGAGATCGACGTTATTGAAGACACTTCAGATTCCATTAGAAGCCCAGATCGTCGAACGGAGTTCAACGATCGTTCCTTTCCGGCGTCGAACCCTAATATAAAAATCATTCTTTCGCTGTCGTTCTTCGTTTGCGCTTTCATACTCTCTGCAAACTTTTTCTTTCCCTCCAAACTCTACTGCACTTGGTTGTGTTTGTTACTTTTTGCAGGTATACAATGGCCGTGAATGTTGCCGCTTTCGCCAAGATGAAATTTGATACAGGATTTGATATAAATATTGATTCGTTTGACAACAGCGATCAGGTTTTCAAAGACATTTTGGAACTTTTCCAATAACAACAGTTAGTGCATATAATGTCTACCAGAATGAAGATTGCCGCAGATGAGATTAAAGAATGGGTATTTACAGCACATAATCTAGATCAGAATACCCTTGTTGGTACTATCAGCGGGACTCAGGTATCATTATCACCTACTCTCCTGACTGAAGTATTTCATTTGAGTACTGGAGATGATTCTGTTGAACTTTTGGGAGAGGAATCTGCGAATATGTTAGACAGAATGGGTCACTCTGCAGAAAAACCTAACAAATTATGGAAAAAGAACTTATCTATTGAATTTAGATTTCTTACTGAGGTTGTGGGAAAAGTGCTGTTGGCAAAGCACTCAACACATGATACCATATCCAGGTATCAGTTCTGTTTGATGGGAGCCCTAGTGGATAAGAAACACTTGAACTGGGGAGAAATTTTCTTTGATTTGATAAAGAAGAAAATAAACAAAAGTTTTGTGAACTTTGGGAGGATCTTAGGGGTATTCCTGCACTCCAGGTGCCCTGAATTGCTAGTATCAAATGAGATGCACATCAATGCATCAAAAAGGCTAACCTGTGCCCTGTTTGAGAAATGGGACAGGCAGATAATCAAGCCAACCCGGACTACCACTGCTTCAGGCACAAGGACTATTGCAGTCTCTTCCACTCAGGCCCCTTCCCTCATTGAGGAATTGCCTGCCTCCACCTCTTCTCCTCCTTCTCCACCTCCTGATGTTTCTACCTCCATCTCCGCATCAACCATCTCCACATCCATCTCCTCCCCCATTACCATTTCATCACCAATTTCACCTCCAGCCACCTCAGAACAATTCCATCCACTCCACTACTATCCACCTCTTGACATTCCATCCTTCAACATCTTGGAAGATTCCTTCATGGATGCTTCCCCTTCCTCACCTACTGAGCTTCCCTCTACCTCTTCAAATCAACAACTCCTGCATGATATTCTTACACAACCATCCTTCACACCATCCATCTCCACACCCATACCATCGATCTCCACCATCCTAATCTCTCAACCAACCATCCTACTATCCACAATACCATCTCCCGCAGTCTATCCATCTCCAGCCCAAATCATTCCATCCTCCACATCTACTCAAGTCACACTTGAGCAAGTGGATCTATCAGCTTTGGCAGATAAGCTATATGGGATACTGGCCCCCCAAGCTAGTAGACCTACTGGAGACCTCCATGGCTCTACTCCTGGAATTAATAAAGGAGTTATCTGACAGGCTATCCTCTCTATCTTCTCCTCGGGCAATCCCTTCTATGGGGTGCCTTGATCCAGTTATCACTGAATCAAGGCAGGGGGAGATGCCCTATGAAGCTGAGGTAGTGCCTGCTGCTCCTGAGGAATTATTGCTGTCAGAGATTTCTACTCCAGCTCCAGTACCAGTACTCACAGTGGACCTCAGGTCACTGTTGTCTGAATTTGATTTTCTTCACAGAAGCTGCTTACCAACTCAGGGAGTTGAAGACCTTACTAATACCATTGTGCCTATTATTGTCTGTGATCCCAGCCTGATCATCTCTTATATCAGTTCTCTTAAGGCTTAGGAAGTTTCTGCTTGTGTTGCTGCTGCTGCTGCTGAAGTTGTTGAATCTACTGATATTGATATGTTGCCTGCTGCTCCTATTAACGCTGCTGCTGATGATGAACTTGCTATTTACTTAGAAGAACCTGTTATTTCTGAGGTTCCTATTTCTGCTCCTGCTGCTACTCCAATTGTTTCTGCTCCTGCTGTTGCCTCTGAGAAATCAAAACAAAGAGAAGAGTATATCAAAAGCATTGATGATCTATATGACATACCCCAGAGTTTAGATAGTGATCAATTAAACACTGAGTCTGATGATTCTGCTGGCACCATTGCCAAGAAAAGGAAAGCAAGAAGCAAAGCAATGATGAGAGTCCCTCCTGCTAAAGCCAAAGATGTCAATGATATACCATATTACATTTTGCATGACTGTCAGATAACAGAGCCTTGGATGCAATACTCTAAGAATCAGCTAAAGGCTATGAAGAAAAGAAGAAAGGATCTTCTCAGTTTCCTCCTCCTCCTCCTCCTCCAGACTCAGGATCTGGTGGAGGCTCAGCTTTTCAATCATCTGCTTCAAAGCACAGTTCCTCTCAACCTTCACAGAGATATCAACCTAGAGGACAATTTCAAAGAGGCTATCATTCTAGAAGAGGTCAGTACAGAGGAAATCAGAAAGAGCACAGAACTTACTCCAAACAATAAAGGGAAGGACAAGGTCCTATTGATTCTACTCAAGGTCCTTTCCCATACAAGCTTAGAGATACAGTTGTCACCAGGACTCCTACTGATTAAGAATCAATCAATAGATATGAACCTACAGTCCCATTTCAAGAACCTGAAAACAACCCATTGTCATGGAATGCCAAAATGAAAGAGCTTGCTGCACTAGATCAAATGAAAAGGCCAAAGAGCAAGGCAAAGACATGTCCAACATTTCAACCCTATCAGATCAAAGAAAGACAGAATTAGAGAGATATTCTTCAAGAAAATTCTTTAATCCAGAAGATTATATGAAGCTGCATCCTGAGGCTGTAGTTCCAAGGCCTAGACCCCAAACCTCCTTAGGTGCAGATGATGACAGAAGATCAAAGAGAGAAGCCCTCAATCCTAACAGGGAAATTCTGTTTAAAAAGGGAAATGTGAAGAAGTGATTTCTGTAAGCTGAACAAACACCTATCTCTGAATATATGCTGATATTCTATCTGTGATCTGCAATGCTGCTATGTCATTGTTGGTTTAGCTTTTGCTTTGTCTGTATGCTTATTTATTTCCTATTTGTCTTATAAATAGTAATCCTAACCCAAATAGGGGGAGATTGTTTGAACACCCTATTACTAATTTGGGCAAGGATCACTATAATTTTAGGAAATTGGTTTGACCTAGTTGTATAGTTGAAAAGGTCAAATTAGAATGAGTCTAAGGGTTATAACTTAGGTTTGAAGCTGCTCCCAAGACCATTCAAAGATCAGGATTCAGTGCTGAGACAAAGAGAATTCTCGTCGAGCTCAGGTCGACGAAACGTCGAACTCAGGTCGACGATCTCTGAGCTCAGTTCCATAAGGCGTCGAACTCAGGTCGACGATCTTCGAGCTCAGATCTACGCTTTGTCTCTAGTTGTTTTCCAAGACGCTGAGCTCAGGTCGACGATCGTAGAGCTCAGGTCGACGTTTTCTGTCTCTAGTATAAATCCAATCTTTGAGCTCA
This sequence comes from Platanthera zijinensis, assembly GCA_039513925.1. Lineage (NCBI taxonomy): Eukaryota > Viridiplantae > Streptophyta > Magnoliopsida > Asparagales > Orchidaceae > Platanthera > Platanthera zijinensis. The sequence goes on along the minus strand of CM077092.1, from coordinate 64,850,709 downwards.
GGTCGACGATAGCTGAGCTCAAGTCGACGATTTCTGTGAGAGATCGACGCTTTCAGAATTCAAATTCAAGAACAGTTATGGAATTCATTCAGATTTATTTCCTGCATTTATTGCAAAGGATTTTGTAGCCGTTTCAAGCAATCTGGAGCAAGTTTCAAGGAAGGCTAAAAGGAATGTTACTTAGGACTTTCCCTAGAGACAATTGTCAATTATGGAAGTCATTTATGATTGAGTAACGACCATATAAGTCAGAATCTGATATACTCCTACAGAATATGTTTTTGAATAAGGGGGTAACAGATCAATACAATAAGATAGACAAGAGACATACATGATTATTAGATTGAGAAAAAGAGTTACAGAAGAGAGATCAAAATATACTCTGATCAAGAACTCATCTTCTTGAATATACAGATTCACTGAGTCAAAATCTTCAAGAACGCAAGGAACTTTTCTGTGGAGGAGATCATCTGCTATTCTACTCCTCCAAATCCTTAAGTGTTCAAAAGCTTCAACATCAAGGACTCCATACATCACACATTTCAGCATCTACTGAAATCATCTTTTGCTAGAGATCTGAAGCAACTGAAGACCTATCACCCTAGCAAAGCTCACCTTCCTGAACCCTTACAAATATCAGGGGGAGCTTTAGCAAAATCTTCCACTTGTCTTCTCTCAGATTGTTGATAGAGAAGAACATCTTCAAACTACTTTCTTTTTCCTTTCCCTCCTGTAAAAGGGTTTATCAAAACTCCCTTCAAAAGTTCTGAAACTGGTTTCTAAGACCTTATCAAAACTCAGTGGTGGCAAGACACCTTTTCAAAATGTCTAGATCTGGTTTTTGAGCACCTTATCAAAAGCTCATTGGTGCCCAGGACACCTGATTAACTATTCCTGCAGTGGATTCCTACCTAGGGTGGTAGAAGAGTAGATGTACCCAGGTTGTTGGGGAACCACTATATATCCTTGTGTCATCTGGTTGCTGTGTGTTTGACTTTGCTGTGTGCTGTGTGATTTCTTATTTCTTGCTTTAGTTTTTATTTCACTGCAAGCACCTTACACATATACATAAATTAAGTCTTCCACTGCTTTACAGTTTCTAATTGTAAATTATTTTAAAATACTCTATTCACCCCCCTCTAGAGTTAAGGTAGATCTTTCACTCACTTTCTTTTTTACTTGCTCACTATTCTCACACGAAGTGCACATTTTTGTTTGTTGTGGTGCGCAATTGCGCTCTTTTTTACTGTGGGTAAGAACTTGGTGTCCTCGTTGCATTTTTATGTTCATATTGCAGTTTTGGACATAATGTTGTAGAGCCCAATCCCTTATTGAAAATCTATGTATTTTGCACGGTCGTGTGTTTTTCCTTCTCGCATATCACACAACCATGTGATTTTCTTCATGTACGGGCAGTTTTTCCCGTGCGAGATCTTGTGATGAAATTTGGGGTTTTGCTGCTGCTCGTGCGATTTGGTCACACACGATTGATTTCAACAGCATGAGAACAAATCACATGAGCGACCTGCTTTGTCTAAATTTTTTTTTATAATTTTTACTAGTCATGCATTTCTTTTGGGTACGGTTGGATTCAACCATGCGAGAAGAAAATCGCACTAGCTTGTTTTTGGCCTAAAAATCAGAGTTCTGTCCCCACCCATGTGTTTTTGTTCGCACACAGTTGTTGCGACCGTGCGGGAGGAAAAATCGCATGGTCGGACCGGACCCTTTGCCCGTATGGAAATTTTCTCGTAAATATCATACGGTATCAAACGCACGATCATACGTTCGACCGCAAGAGTTCACTGACATAATCTTGTATTTAAGTGCAAGTTCAACCCTAATTTATGGATCTTTCGCCATGCCATTTTTCTCTTGTTCCAGCTAGTTCCGCCCCATTTCGCCCTCCATCACCGCCCACCTTTGGGAGGAGCTCTGGGTTTTCTTTCTCCATCTCTTTTCCGCTAGGGCTTCACCCTTGTACAACCTCGGGATCGTATGAGTAGAAGGCGAGATGGCTTTAGAGAAGGCTATTTTGCTGGGCGAGATGGACCCAAGCGAGAGCCGACTTGCTAGGCGAGTGGATCCAAGGGAAAGGAGCACTCGCGGGGCGAGAGCTGCTCGCTAGGCGAGAGGGGCCGAGGAAAGAGCCGACTCGTTAGGTGAGAGGGCTCCAGAGGGGGGAGCTCTCACCCACAAGACGACGCTCTCGCCAAGCCCCGGTTTGGCGAGAGGCCTAGTGTAACGACCCGGGATTTGGCCCATAGTCCCCCATGGCATCGCTATCATGCTGCACCCCAACCTCTCTCCAGCCCACTGGCGGGTTGTTGGTGACCACAACCTCCCTTTGATGAGCGAAATCAACAGTTAAGTTGTGCCGTACGGGGACTTCCCAGGAGGTCACCCATCCCATTACTACTCTCGCCCAAGCACGCTTAACTATGGATTTCAGACTGGGTGATACGGCCTGGGACACGGGCGTGTCGCATGGCATATCCTTCACTGTGTGTGTCACGAGGTATCGACACAGCGCAGTCGACGATCATTGAGGGGCGACACGGCCAGGGACACGGGCGTGTCCCAGGCCGTGTCCTGCTCGGGTTGGTAACCAGGCGGCGTTGAGTGTGGCACATGGCCTGTGACACGGGCGTGTCACACGGGCGTGTTGGGCACACGGATAAGGATACGGGCGTGTGCCTTAGTCGTGTCCTTTTCGGGGGAGTTCATCCAGTGTCAATTGAGGGACATGCCCCTCAACATGGGCGTGTACCTTGTGAAACAGGCGTGCCAGGGTTTTACATGGGCGTGTCTAAGCTCGTGTCCTTGTCTGGATAAAGTCGGTTCCTTAACTGCTTAGGGAACACAGCCTGTGGCACAGGCGTATCACAGGTCGTGTCAGCCCAAAAATAGATAATTAGGGGCAGATCAAGGCCATTCATTTCCTTCTACTTAGATCCTGTGGTCCAAGCCTATTCTTGTTGGGATAAGGCCGTGGAATGAGATGTACTTCTCATTCTACTTATGATCACTCTCTTTCTAAGATAGAGAGAAGGGATAGCATGCAGGAAGAGAAGGAGAAGAGATCCGGCTGCCGGAGGAGTGTCAGAGGTCTGACTCGAGATCCGAGGCTAACGTTGTGGAGGCAAGGCCGTTGCGGTGATTTCCAGCCGGCTAGTTTCGCCATGGCTCCGAAGCGATCGTCAAGGGTAACGATCTTCTTCTTGGACAAGTGAAGTCCTACTTTATGCATATGCATGGGAACCTCCACCAAGAGGTGGAAAGCGTAAGCGATTCCAGTGGTTGAGTCTGCATTTATATCCAAAAGTGTGTAGTATGGAATAAGCATGCTGTGTGAAGCCCATCTAGACGGGTAGTCTAAATGGTTGATGCTGCAAACTAGAGAAGACTCCGTGTATATAACGAATAGCTTGCGGAGAGTGTGATAATGCTTGTGAATTATAGTAAGGAAGCTTTGCATAGCTCCTTTGGTTGTATGCTTGACACGAGCTGGATGATGGATTGTAAAGAGCCACTGTGTGCCTGTGTTATGAGATGGATTGTGGATACCTCTGAGTGGATGGGCGCGAGAGGTATTCAATAAGGGTTTGGAGGCTGATGCCCATGGCCACCAAGTTAAGAAACTCTGAGTGGGTGGGCCCCTAACAAGTTCAGTGTAGGATTGTTGTGAGCAATCGATTGGTAGCACTGCAAATGGGGGCTTTAGGCCTTCCCGGCGTGCTGCATTACATGAGGAGGTCGACCTATAGTGCTCACAGTTGTCGTGAGGTGATCGCCTCTGAGTGGGGTGGGTGCGTGAGGTCTCCAACTTGTTTTTGGAGGCTTATGTCCGGCCAATACGCTAATAACCTCTAACCGGTGGTGGGACCTAGAGGATTTCAAGACACCGTAAGCGTGCCCTGAGTGCACGGAGCGCTTGACACGAAGGCTGGCATTTGTGATGTTGTTGTGTTATATATATATATTGTGATTGTACTGCATGCAGGGAAGGAACCACTGCCCCGGGTAAGGGGTAGGGTCGTTATAATTGGTCAGTTGAATGCAGACCGTTGCTTTGTTTATCACCCTTGGGGTGGACGTCCATATGCAGGAGTTGCGGGCTGACTTGGATTGAGTGGGCGGAATCCCTTGCTGTTGCTGCTTGTAGTCCCTTGAAGGGTGTGTGAAGCTTTGGATTTCATGTGTGGCCGGCCTGCGTGCCGATGTATGAAATCTTCTTTTGTAAAGAGAAACTTGTAAGGCCTTAAGGCCGTGAGCCGGGTGTGCTTGTTTACATTCCTGGTGTTTTATTATAAGTGATATTTATATAGTAGTGGACATTCATTGATTGAGTTCTGCCAAGTAATAATCTTCCGCTAGAATGCTCTGAGTTAGAATGCGCATAGAAAGGTTTTTGTTATTAATAAATAATTTCCCCGTTTGTTTGTGAAATATGGCATGGGGCCCCGGCCGGACCCTCTGTTATATTCCATTTTACGGATGGAGGCGTTACATTTTGGTATCAGCTTGTTTCGGTCTTCCACTTTCAAATTCGTGGTCGAATTATTTTGTGGGATAGCGAGCACGTGTGCGTGCGAACCGTTTTAACATAATTGAACTCAAGAATGTCCACTAGGAATGTGAGCGTGTGTCTTGGGCATGTTTGTCATTTTGGATTGGAGGTTATTGATGTCTTGTTCACGTATAGGTGACAAGGAGTGGAGCTGGGCAGTCTGAGCCCCATCGTTCGGATTAGAGTGCGGCACCAGCTGAGGTGGCCACACCTCCCCCTTTAACGGAAGACATACGCTTAGTTGTGGAGGCAGTATTTGCAATGTTTCAAGCACAACCTATTGGGCAGGCAATGCCTGCAGTGGAGCCAGTACAGGTTGGTGCGAGGCAAGAGCGTGTGGAGGTTCTACTTGAGGCGAAAGCAGCTGACGAGCAACTGAAGCGGTTTATTGATTTTCATCCACCTACGTTTGTCGGGGCGAATTCCCCAATGCAGGCGGAGGATTTGCTCTCAAGAGTTAAGAGGATCCTGATAACGATCAGGATTGATGAGGGGCAAAAAGTTACTTTAGCCACTTTCCTACTAGAAGGAGAGGTGCGGCTTTGGTGGGATGAAGTTGAGATGCACTAGTTGGCAGGAAGAGGCCTGGGAGAGATTTCGATGGAGGAATTCTCCAGTTTGTTTTGGGCAAAGTATTTGCCAGTATCGCGGCGTATTGCAATGGAGAATGAATTCCAATATCTAGTGCAGGGTGAGAAGACTGTTGATGATTACCTGCATGAGTTCACCAGGCTGGGGCGTTATGCGGGGTCTATGTTTGTGAAAGAAGCGCAGAAGATGAATAGGTTCTAAGAGGGACCCCGAGAAGAATTGAGGTTGGCGCTCCCGAGTTCGTTGAACGAAGGCTTCCAAGCACTACTAGATACAACATGTGCGCTAGAGAAGGACTTGAAATGGGTGCAGGACAAGAAGAACTTCGCGGTGGAAAAGCCAGAGTTCAAAGTTCCGCAGTCCGAACAATCGCAGTTTAGGAAACGGGACAAGAAGAGGTTCAGGCCCGCTGAACAAACTTCTTCGGATGTTACTTCGGGAGCAACGTATGGGCAAGGATGTGTTGATACACGTATATATTATAATTGTGGACAAAAGGGTCATATAGACCGATATTGTTGGAGAGGCCCGGTAAAGGGTAAGAAAAAGACCAGTGCATCCTATGAGGAAAAGGGCAAGGCAGTGGCGGAATCCTCTGCATCCTGAGCGCAACTGCGAGTGTACACTCTCGAAGTATAGGAGCCGCAAAGCTCAAATCATGAAGTACAGTAGCCTCGCGTGTATAGTCTGGAATTACAAGAGGCTGTCAAGAGGATTATGAAGGACGCGGCTGAGCAGAAATAAAGAGAGAATGTACTTTACTTTTTATTATTGTATGTTGTTTGTACGAGGCCGTGGGGCGAGTAACCCGGATTGTTTGGTTGCGTTGTTGTATGTGTTGCGCTAAATTTTGGGACGAAATTTCTATAAGGAGGGGAGGGTTGTAACACCCCAAATCCCGAATTAGAGTTTAGACTGGGTGACACGGCCTGGGATACGTGCGTGTTCCAGGGCGTGTCCTTTACTGTGTGTGTCGTGAGGTCTCGACACAGCACAATCGACGATCGTTGAGAGGCGACATGGCCAGGGACACGGGCGTGCCCCAGGCCGTGTCCTGCTCGGGTTGGTAACCAGACGTCGTTGAGTGTGGCACACGGCCTCTGAAATGGGCATGTCACAGGGGCGTGTTGGGCACATGGCTAAGGACAAGGGCGTGTGCCTTATTCATGTCCTTCTCTGGGGAGTTGGATCTGTATCGATTGAGGGACACGACCCTCAACATGGGCGTGTACCATATGATACGGGCGTGTTGGGGTTTGACACGGGCGTGTCTAATCCTATGTCCCGGTCTTGATAGAGTCGGTTTCTTAACCGCTTAGGGAACACGGCCTATGACACGGGCGTGTAACAGGCCGTGTCAGCCCAAAAATAGATAATTGGGGGCAGATCAAGGCTATTCATTTCCTTCTACTTAGATCCTATGGTCCAAGACTATTCCTGAAGGGATAAGGCCGTGGAATGAGATGTAGTTCTCATTCTACTTATGATCACTATCTTTCTAAGCTAGAGAGAAGGGAGAGCTTGGACGAAGAGAAGGAGAAGAGATCCGGCTGCCGGAGGAGTGTCAGCGGTCCGATTCGAGATCCGAGGCCAGCGTTAGGGAGGCAAGGCCATTGCTGTGATTTCCAACCGTCTTGTTTCGCCATGGCTCCAAAGCGATCATCAAGGGTAACGATCTTCTTCTTGGACAAGTGAAGTCATACTTTATGCATGTGCATGGGATCCTCCACCAAGAGGTGGAAAGCGTAAGCGATTCGAGTTATTGAGTCTACATTTAGATCCGGAAGTGTGTAGTACGGAATAGGCATGCTGTGTGAAGCCTATCTGGACGGGTAGTCTAGATTGGTGATGTTGTGAACCAAAGAAGACTCCGTGTATAAAACAAATAGCTTGCGGAGAGTGTGAGGACGCTTGTGAATTATGGTAAGGAAGCTTTGCATAGCTCCTTTGGTTGTATGCTCGACACAAGCTGGATGATGGATGGGAAAGCGATACTGTGTGCCTGTGTTATGAGATGGATTGTGGATAACTCTGATTGGATGGGCGCGAGAGGTATTCAACGGGGGTTCGGAGGCTGATTCCCATGACCACCAAGTTAAGAACATCTGAGTGGGTGGGCAACCCAACAAGTTCAGTGAAGGATCGTTGTGAGCAGTCGATTGGTAGCACTTCTAGTTGGGGTTTCGGGCCTTCCCGGCATGTTGCACTACGTGCATAGGTCGACCTATAGTGCTCACAGTTGTCGTGAGGTGAACACCTCTGAGTGGGGTAGGTGCGTTAGGTCTCCAACGTGTGTTTGGAGGTTTATGTCGGACCAACAAGCTAATAACCTCTAACAGTCGTGGGACCTAGAGGATTTTGGTACACCGTAAGCGTGCCCTGAGTGCACGGAGCGCTTGGCACGAAGGACGGCGTTTTTGATGTTCTTGCGTTATATATATATATATTGTGATTGTACTGCATGCAGGGAAGGAACCACTTCCCCGGGGAAGGGGTAAGGTCGTTATAATTGGTCAGCTGAATGCTGACCGTTGCTTTGTTTATCACCCTTGGGGTGGACGTCCATATGCAGGTATTGCAGGCTGACTTGGTTTGAGCTGGCGGAAGCCCTTGCTGCTGCTGCCATTAGGCCCTTGAAGGCCGTGCGAAGTTTTGGATTTCATGTGTGACCAGCCTACGTGCTGATGTATGAAATCATCTTTTGTAAAGAGAAACTTGTAAGGCCTTAAGGCCGTTAGCGGGGTGTGCTTGTTTACATTCCCGGTGTTTTATATAAGTGATATTTATATAGTAGTGGACATTCATTGATTGAGTTCTTACAAGTAATAATCTTCCGTTAGAATGCTCTGAGTTAGGATGCACGTAGAAAGGTTTTTGATATTCATAAATAATTTCCCCATTTGTCTGTGAAATATGGCGTGGGGCCCCGGCCGGACCCTCTGTTATATTCCATGTGACGGATGGAGGCATTACACCTAGTGACCGGTTCAGTGTTCATTCATAGGTCAGTTCAGGTAGAGAGGGGTTTACCTTTTTAGCCCCATGTGATTTTACACTTTTACCCTGGGTGGTCTGCATATAGCCCCTCAGAACAGCTGAGTTTGGCTGTTGGCAGACCCGATTAAGGGTATTCTGGTAATTTTCCGTTGATTCAGTTTTGTTATTGGCAGTTCAGATTCAGAGGCCTGCCTATAAATAGACAGGTAAGGTTCCTGATAGAAGGTTGTTGCCCCTTCTTTTCTTCTTCTAAGACACCTAAATAAGCATTGGCTAGGGAGGGGGAGAATTGATAATTCTTCCGGGTAAGAGGTGGGACCTCTGCGCTGAAGCCCACGGTCTGTTCCTTTGAGATTCTCATCCAGGGGTGGTTCAAGAAGAGTAAGTGTGAGCTGCAGTTTTAGATCCGAGCTTTAAGGGGAGTCGGGTTTACTGGCTCCGACATTTTTGGTGCATTGAGCGTTGATCGCAGCCTACACAGAAGAACCTTGGACTACTTCATTACAGGAGATGTAGGAGAAGGAGACGAGGGCGGTTCCCAGAACCCGGGAGGATATGTTGGGAGAGAGGAGTTCATGGCATCCATTGGAGACATCATGGACATGCTGTAGCAGATCTCATAGCGAGGTGATTGCGTGACCCTCCCACTTTAGGCGCCTTGTCTCGCGCCTCATGAGGGGATCGTCTCGGCAAGAGTAGGAGAGGAAGCACCTGGGGGAGACCAGGGAAGGAGAAGGTGGTAGAAGTAAGTCGGCAAGACCTGTTGGGAAGGGTGCTCTTCGCCAGTCCCGCGAGTGCCGTCTCGCCAAGGGAGATGGTCGCGCGAGTGGAAGTGGCGAGACCTCTGGCGAGAGGGTCTCCCTTTTGCGAGTTGATTCTTTCAGCTCCCTTTCCATAGGGGTTTCGCGAGCCAGAGATAACCTACTATGTGGGGAAAGACGACCCCCTCCAGCACTTGCAATGGTTCGAAGACGCGGTCTCCATCAGTCTGATAACATACGCATTCAAGTGCCGCCACTTCGCCATAACCTTGAAGGACGAAGCCAGGGACTGGTTTCTTCAACACCTGCCAGAGTCGATATATGGTTTCGAGGACTTGAGTATGATCTTCCAGCTGCGCTTCTCGACCTCAAAGAAGAGGAAGAAGAATCCAGAGTCTATTTTTCTGATCAAGTAGAAGGCCGACGAGTCCTTGGCCCAGTACGTGGATTGCTTCCAAGAGGAAATCCTAGACATTCAGGAGGTGCCAGGATTTGCTCTCTAGATGGCCTTCACCGTGGGGCTGAGGGAGGGCTTCTTCAAGATGAGCCTGACCAGGAAGGCACCGTTGTCGTTCGAAGGGTTGATGGAAAAGGCAGCGAAGGAGATAGCGATGGAGGCAACAAACCTGGAGTTCGCTAAGAAGTTGGCAAGGTTGACGGAGGTGGAGTCTAGGGAACCAGGAGGAGCGAGGCAACAGGAAGGAAGGAGGAGGGAAGAGCTAAGGGGTCTGGTGCATCAGGAGTTGGGTTGGAGGCAGCCAGGAGGCCCTGTTCAAAGGGCAGGGAAGAGGTTTCCCCCAAGGGGGAAGGAACTACTACAAGAGAGGACCAAGAAGGTTCAATCATCTAGGGTGGGGACATGGTCCTAGACCACTCCCACCCCCGCTTCAGCAAGCTATGGCCATCGGCCGAGGGAAAGGAAGAGGAAGAGAGCGGGGAAGAGAGGGAGCTTGAGCATGGAGAAGGAGGAACCACCCGGAGGGAAGGCGGGAGGGGGAGGTAGCCTTGCCATATTATGACTTCCACGAGGAGGAAGGCCACGCGACGGCTACCTGCCTGGAGTTTCTAGAATTGAAGGGGGGAAGAGGAACAGGTGAGCAGCAGCTACCAGTACGGATAGTAGAGGTGATTGGAACTGGGGAGGAGAATCGATGTGTGGACCTATCGGATGTGGGAGATCGAGGGGGGATTTGGGTGATCCATGGGTGGTGGGAATTGAGGCTACCCGCAAGGCCAAACTTCATACCATGTACCGTCGGAGTGTTGCCTCGACGTCACAAGCCGCGCCCCCGGACAAGAAGATCACTTTTTCCAGGAAGGACTTGCCGGATCACGAGGATCCATTCTGCGATGCGTTGGTGATTTGGACTGCCATCGAAAACTTCACGGTGTCAAGAATCTTGGTGGATAATGGGTATATCATTTTCAAGAAGGAATTCAACAGATGCCAGGAGGGTGTTGGTAGCAAACGGACCTCTATTCGGTTTTTCAGGAGAAAGGAAGGAGGTCGAGGGAGGAGTGGGACTCCAAGTAACTCTGGGAGGGCTGTCCAGGAATTTCCTCTTTGTGATAGTGGACGCTCCCAGCAGTTATAACGCCATCTTTGGACGCCCTTTGATCAGCGCCTTCAGATGCGTACCATCATCTTTCCATCAATGCTTGAAGCTCAACTCAGGGGGGACTCAGATCAGGGTGCGAGGAGATCCAAAGGCAGCTAGAGAATGCTACGTGACAATGGTGAACACCATTTCTTGGAAAGGTAATGCTGAGGAGCTGGAGAAGAGAATGGAGCAGTGGGAGCAAGAGGAGAGAGAAGCTGTAGGAGTGGAGAGTGGCATTGCGGGGGAGCAAGAAATGGCGGGAGAGCAGAAGGTCGGGGGAGAGGTGGAAGGGAGAGAGAAGCCATAGGAGTGGAGAGTGGCATTACGGGGGAGACAAAAATGGAGGGAGAGTAGGAGGTCTGAGGAGAGGTGGAAGAGGAGAGAGTATCCGTAGGAGTGGAGAGTGGCATTGCAGGGGAGCAAGAAATAACGGGAGAGCAGGAGGTCGGAGGAGAGGTGAAAGAGGAGAGAGAAGCCGTAGGAGTGGAGAGTGGCATTACGGAGGAGCCAGAAATGGTTGGAGAGTAGGAGGTTGGAGAGGAGGTAGAAGTGGCAGGAGGAAGAAAAAGAAAGATAAGGGAAGTGGGGAGTAGGAGGTTGAAGTGGCAAGGAAGGGGTGCTGATGAAGAGGTGGAGAGGTTCTTAAGGGAGGTGGCTGCGGCCATTGAGGAGCGTGAAGACATATAGCGTGAGCTGAGGGAGCAGGAGGGAGAGGAGGAGCCTTCGAGGATGGAGGGGGTAGTTGAGGTGCTGGAGGTGGAAGTCCTCATCAAGGAGGGAAGGAAGGAAAAAATAAAAGTCAGTGGAGAGCTCAGCCCAGAGAATCGGGAGAAAATCAGGAAATGCGTACAAGAAAACATCGACGTCTTCGCTTGGAGCGCAGTCGACATGCCAGGGGTCGATGCGGACGTGGCATGCCATCGTCTCAACCTTGACCCCAAGGCTCGTCCCATTAAAAAGAAAAAGAGGGTCATTGCTTCCAAGATGGCCAGGCCCATTAGAGAGGAGGTGGAGAAGCTGCTCCAGGCAGGGTTCATATCTGCAAACAAGTATCCTGGGTGCATGATTAATGTTGTAATGGTGTGAAAGGGGAGGGGAAGTGGAGGATGTGTGTCGATTTTTCCCTTTTAAATAAAGCATTCCCTAAGGATTGTTACCCTCTGCCTCGAATCGACGCACTGGTTGATTCAGCCGTTGGTTTTCACTAATGACTTTTCTAGATGCCTTTTTAGGATACCACCAAATACGTATGCACCCCCTAGACGTCAAGGATGTCACCTTCGTCACCGAGGATTGGTGATTCAGTTACAATATGATACCCTTTGGGTTGAAGAACGCAGGGGCAACTTATCAAAGGATGATGGACCGGATCTTCTGGGAGCAGAAGAGGCGGAACCTCGAGGTTTATGTAGACGACCTGATGATCAAGAGCTGGTACCTCGGGTCTCATGTCCTAGAGCTAGAATAAACCTTTGGAACTATAAGAAAATACAAGATGAGGCTCCACCCTCTGAAGTGCGTATTCGGGGCCAGCAGGGGGAAGTTCTTGGGACACCTCCTCAACCCCTCAGGAGTAGAGCCTAACCCAGACAAAGTGAAAGCAATCTTAGAGTTGGAATCTCCGAAGATTTCAAAAGAGGTCCAACGTTTCACCGACAAGTTAGCGGGATTGAGCAGATTCCTCTCTAGAGCAGGAGAGAGGTGCTCACCTTTCTTTCGAATGTTGAGAGGAAGAAAGAAATTTGAATGGACCTCTGAATTTGAGAAGCCTTTTCTAGCTCTAAAGCAACAGCTCACCCAAACGCCGCTACTCCAAGGGCCATGGGAGGGAGAGAGTTTGTTCCATTACCAAGGGGTAGGGAAGGGAGCAGTAAGATTAGTCCTCGGGCAAGAAGAGGGTAAGAGGCAGTTCCCGATTTATTATGTAAGCAGGGTCCTGAAAAAGGCGGAACTAAAATACCCTATCCTTGAGAAACTGGCCTTCGCCCTCATCGTCTCAGCTAGGAAGCTCAGGCCGTACTTTCAGGCTCACTCTATCCAGGTCGTGACGGATCATCCTCTTCGTCGCATCCTTGAAGGGGTGGAGCATTCGGGAAGGTTGGCCAAGTGGTCAATAGAGCTCAGAGAGTTCGATCTCATTTTCATCCCTCGGGTGGCTATCAAGGCGCAAGTAGTGGCAGATTTCTTGGCAGAACATGTGGTCGAGGTCAAGGAAGCTGAAGCCCCTCCTACAGTGGCTTGGGAGATGCTCGTAGATGTGGTCTCGGGAAGAAGCTCTTTCGAAGGAGGGATGATTCTAGTGAGTCCCGAGGGGACCAGAATTGAGCAGGCCCTAAAGATTAATTTCACCCTCACCAACAACGAGGAGGAATACGAGGCATCATTGCAGGGCTCAGGCTTGCTCGGGAGCTCAGTATACAAGACATCAAGTTCTCCACAAATTCTATGGTAGTTGTAGGGCACAATAATGGGGAGTTTGAAGTGAGAGAGCCCATCCTCCTATTGTACCTAATGAAGGTGAAGGGTGTCATCGGGCAGTTCCACAGCGTTTCAATTCATCAAGTCCCAAGGGAAGAGAATGCTCAGGCGGACCTGCTCGGCAAGCACGGCCCTCGGGTTGGAGGAACTATGACAGAGCTCTTCAGGCCTTCCATAGAGGAGGGAGAGTTTATAGAAGTGGACCAGCAAGGGTCCTGGATGGATCCATTTATCTCCTTTTTGACATCGGGATGTCTACCCGAGAGAGACCTTGAGAAGAAACGAGTCAGTTACAAATCAGCATAATACCTATTGAAAGAGGGAAACTTATACCGGAAGATGCTGTCAGGCCAGCTGGCTCAGTGTGTATCTGAGAAGGAGGCCTCGAGGGTGTTGGAGGAAATTCACACAGGAGAATGTGGGAGCCATTCTGGAAGTCGGACTTTGGAAATAAGGGTGTTAAGGCAAGGCTACTTCTGGCCTACCCTCAGAAGGGATGCTAAGGAATTCGCAAGGAGATGTAGGAAATGCTAGGAGTTCTCCCCTCTTAAACTCCTCCCGGCCCAAAGGTTACGCACAATCACGGCTCCATGGCCCTTTGGCATATGGGGACTAGATCTAGTGGGCCCGTTCCCCCAAGGCAGTGGCCAGAGGAAATTCTTGCTGTTCATGATGGATTATTTTTCAAAGTGGCTAGAGGTGAAGGCACTGGAAAAGGTGACATCGTAGGTAGTCAGAAATTTCGTATGGGTAGAGATCATCTGCCGACATGGGCTTCCGTTGGCCATTGTCACGGAAAATGGACCGCAGTTCGGTAGTAGGGAATTCATGGATTTCTGTGTCCAACTAGGCATAGATCTTCGATTCGCCTCAGTTCATCATCCTCGAAGTAATGGGCAGGTGGAAGTGATGCTAAAAGATCACGGCAGTGAACCGGTCGCACAATTAATATAAAATGGGCGAGTTTTCCTAAGTATCGATCTCACAGGAACACAGTAAGGTGGAGTTAATTTCGAGGAGGACTTGAGATTAAAGTCCTTAGGTCGACGGTAACGATGGGGGTTTTGATTGTTGCGGAAAAAGAAATTAAAAAGCTAACAACTACTCCTATGCAATGCCGCTATGCGAAGCTTCGTCAGGCGGGAGGGAAGACTAGTCGGGCCGCTATGCACCGAATTGCTAGGCGGAGGGAAGAGTAGGCTAGTGGATGAGGTGGAGAGAACGGCGGAAATCCTACTATGCAGGCCGCTATGCACTGCTTCACGAAGCACGCCACTAGCAATTGCTAGTGCGGCACAAAACGCATCCACACCACACAAGCACACCTCAAATAGATAAGCAGGAATACTAAATCACATAGACATGATTAACTAAACATGCTAACAGTCAAAATACACTTCATCAATACCATAAATCTACTATGCTATCAATACAAGAGGAGGTGAGTGTGCGAAATCAACCGGCTCCGAAGTCTTATTGAGGATTCACGGTTGGAATCTTTGGGTTGTCAATCCGCGTCCAAGCTCGGTCCTCAACTGTTTCTGGGGTAGAGGAGGCTGTCACTCACTCCCAATGGACCCGTCTTCTTCGTGTCACAAGCCGGTGGAGGATGGCACAAACTGCTCCAAGCTTGGTGAAAGCTAGGTCGAGATCTTCTTGAAGCTTGTGGATGAAGGAGGAGGCCGAGAGGATGCTCCGACGTTGATTTGGCGTTGTAAGCTTGCCCGGAGACCCTCCTTATAGTGGGCGGTGGATAAGGAGGCGAGCTCTGCTGAAAATGGCGGAGAAACGGCGCTCCAAAAGTCGCTCTCTCGACCTAAAATCGCGAGCGGTATTTATAGGCGCGAAACAGAATTGAGCTCGAATGATCAGTGGCGCACGAACACTGGTCGTGCGCGCTGTCCGGTCGATGATCGTCCGCAGCACACCTTGAAACCTGTAGCTTACCGAAGAAGTCAGAGAAATAAGCGCACAAGCAAAGGCGCACGATCAGTGATCGTGCGAGGCATGGTCAGTGCTCGTGCGATAGCGGAGACAGGGATTGCATAAAATGGTCGTGACTGCGCACGACCGGCAACGCACGAGCAGTGATCGTGCGCGGTATAGCTAATGACCGTGCGATATGGCATGGTAGAACTTTCACAAGAGAAGCCAGACTGCACACGACCGATGATCGTACGCCAAAGAGGTCGATGGTCGTGCGTGGGTAAAAATGCACGACCATTGACTCCTTTGCCAAAAATGGTGAAAGCCTTATCCCGGACGCCCACACGATCCCCGAACCTGCAGGAAAAATGGGCGGGTTGTCGATCATGGCAGTCACAGATATTAATAAAATGCAAAGCACGAGGGAAATACACACACGCACAGAAATAGGCTAAAAAAGTGCACAAGACGTGGAATGTCGCAGCGAAACAAAAGGAGTGCTAATGGCGCTAAATGGTAGTGCAATGAACATGCAAATGAGCCCAGATGAGTCCGGAATTAAGTATAAAATATGGACTCATCACACCCCCAGACTTTACTGTTTGCGCGTCCCGAGCAAACACAATCTAAGCAGGTAGGGAAAATAATCTAGCTAACATAGAAATTGAAATACGGAGTACCATGCGAAGTCGCATGCTCACGTGCATAAAAATACAATAGAAGAAATTCCTAAGTATGCAAAATAGTTTATATTTTTTACAATGCATATCAACACTTTATTACTACTCAAAAATAGAATCACGGTGAATCAACCGGTCACGCATAGGAAGAAAGTAGACTGGCCACTAAGGTGAGCTTTGCCAAAGATCGGGGCTCAAGATCACCTCCAAAGGAATCCACCAATGTCGGGGGCCATACGCTTGCCCGTTCACACTCTCTCCACGGCACTAGTTAGACTCAAGCGCAAATCTGTAGGACTTTAGGAGAATCATGGGGCTTGGGTTTCAGTGAGGTGAACAAAGATAAATAAGAGGGCTACGCACCTAACCCAAATGAGCTAGCCTAAAAGAATCCCTCAGCAAACCACAATATAACCAGGTGCACCACACCCCTAGACTTGATTTTTGCAACATGGGTGTGTGCACCGCCTACTCCAAATCAAAATCATCTCCAAAAAGATTTTCAATCAAACTTTTTCTTTTCACTTTTCATTTTAACTTTTTTTTTAAAATCATTTTCTTTTCTTTTTCATCTTTTTATTTTCATAATTTCAGCAGATATAACTTGGAAGCACTTCCACATTTTCACAAATAATAACACCACATCACAACCCAACATGAAAATATAAAACACTAAGCTCGACTTAGGTGTGCGACTAGGATCGGCTATGAGGCTTTGGTGAAATAATGGTGGAGCTGAATCAAAAGAAGGGTAGGCACAATGGGGCTTAACGAGGATATGACGTTAGGAACGGTACAAAGCTCAACCAGGCCAAAATGATGGCCTACATCACGCTCTCGCTAGAAAAACCATGCACCAATGCTTCGAAAGTAGCTTGGAGCAAGTTCTTAGCCACCAAAAAAGATAATCCTTCCTCCCGACTCGAGCAAAACGAGTCTAGTGACGGCTACACACATTCCTAAGCTACCGTTTGATTCACACCGGATTCATGAATTTTTGAGTAGAATAAAAAGTATTTACGCAAATAGAAAATTATAAATCTATAAGCATACATAAAAATTAAATCTACTCAAATTTCTACATGAGACGAGAGCAGTTGACTAGAAGCACAGCAAGGCCAACATTTTACTCCGTCCCACAATCCTAAGCCAGCACCATAACTTTCCCAAATCTATCAAAGACACGAGCTTACTCGCAACACGTAAAACAGCTAAGAGCGCGCTCATGTGGGTGCAGTGGTGTGTAATAACCAAAATAAAATATAAAAGCTTCTAGTATGCACATGAAATGTGTGCGTGCAAAAGGTAAACTGACTCTCCCCCAGACTTAAACTAAACAACACATCAAATGATATAGAAATTTAAATCAAAAAGAGCTAAGGGAAGAGGTTACCTAATGCTCAGCTAGTGAGCATACCAGAAGACGCATGAAAAGTAGAAGCAGGCCTGCCAAATGAAGAATCACAACCCCGCCAATGTATAGTTTCCATGAATACCTGCAGGGGTTAGCTCCGCAAAAACAAAAGAAAAATATACAAAAAGAATTTCTAAAACGAAAATAGACATGAAAATAAGAATGCAGAAAATAAGATAAGATAACTACTGGGGTTACTGTCATCCCAGCACGACTTATTAAATTGTATACAGTTCTAGCTAATGGGCCTATGAAAAGAAAAATGAACATGCAACTATCCTAATATCCGTGTCGGTAACGGGTACCGATAAGGTGATAGAACAGTAACCCCTCTACCTGAATAATAATACTTGCAAACTGCAAGTAGAGGAAACAGAATATAAGATGAGGAGGAGGCCTGGTCCTCACTCAACTCACACAAAAAATCCTTTCCCTGCAGGGTATCATCCACTACAGGGAGACGGTAGGAGGAGAAAACAGTGAATGGAGCTTCCTCAACAGAGGAGGAATCACCCTCCTCGTGAAAGAGGATGCTATCATCCACGACTCGAGCAAAAAGCTCCAAGTCCTCCTGAGGCACCTGCGAAGACTCAACTCACACGGGCTCAGATATAGAAAGGGGATTAAGAAATAAAGGAGACGAAGAACATAAGGAACTAATCGGGGGAGTGGTCCCGGTCTCACTCCCCAAAGGCTGAGGTAGAAAAATATTGTCGGCATTGTCGACAATGCTACAAGACTCGGCCGGATCCATAGATGTGTCCACCAGGACTTGGACGTTCTCCTTTGGTATCGAGGGAGAATCCTCGACACCAGGAAGGTTTTCCTCCTCCATGGGAGTGGAAACAATCCATGTATCACAAGCCTCAACTTGTGTTGCATCGTCGAAAATGTCGTAAGAAACGACTGAAGTAGATTGCACAAAAGGCAGAGGAACTGTGCTTGGATAAAAGTCAAGCGCAGGTTCTTCACAAAGAATCGGCTCCACGCTTGGAGATGTATGCACAAGAGAGATGTGCTCAGCCACGTTGAAGCCTAGATCAACCACACATCTGGTGGTTGTGTCCACATCATTCCCTTCAACAGATGAAGGTGACAGGGATACATAACCAGACGATGAAGGTGTGCCACCAAGGGTAGGAGTCGGGATGATCCGGATGTCCAGCTCATCATCCTCTTCCAAAACACGGAGGTACTCGGCACAGTCCTTCAGGACATGATCTGTTCTACGACAATACAAACACTTTTTCCCAGTACTCTGCGGTCCTTGTGTGGCCGGAGAGGAATAAGAGAATGGTGTATGAGGCGAGGACGAATGACCATAAGCGCGGGGCACAGTGTTTGAAGGGCTGTACGAATACAACATCTCATGCATTGTGCGCTGAGGCTTATGCTCAATATCTCTCGTAGGGCATTCATGACTAGCGTGGGAGGAATTTCCACACAAACGAATTTGGGCATAAGAATATCCCCACATGGTGTCGAAAAAGCAGATTCAAAATAAATTGTGCAAATTACAAAATCCAACAATATATTACTACAGTTGCCTAAACAAACAAGAAAAAGGAAAGCTAAACAGAAATAGAACAAAACAAAAGTGATTTACAAAGGAAAAGGAAAGCAATTTAAGGTCTCCCTCTCCAGCAACTCACACGACTGTGTTCCCCGGCAACGGCGCCAAAAACTTGATGCTAAAAGATCACGGCAGTGAACCGGTCGCATAAGTAATATAAAATGGGAGATTTTTCCCAAGTATCAATCTCACAAGGAACACAGTAAGGTGGAGTTAATTTTGAGGAGGACTTGAGATTGAAGTCCTTAGGTCGGCGGTAACGATGGGGGTTTTGATTGTTGCGGAAAAAGAAAGTAAAAAGCTAACAACTACTCCTATGCAACGCCGCTATGTGAAGCTTCGTCAGGCTGGATGGAAGACTAGTCGGGCCTCTATGCACCGAATCGCTAGGCGAATGGAAGAGTAGGCTAGCGGATGAGGTGGAGAGAACGGCAGAAATCGTACTATGCAGGCCGCTATGCACTGCTTCACGAAGCACGCCACTAGCAATTGCTAGTGCGGCACAAAACACATCCACACCACATAAGCGCACCTCAAATAGATAAGCAGGAATACTAAATCACATAGACATGATTAAATAAACATGCTAACAATCAAAATACACTTCATCAATACCAAGAAATCTACTATGCTATCAATACAAGAGGAGGTTAGTGTGCGAAATCAACCGGCTCTGAAGTCTTATTGAGGATTCACGGTTGGAATCGTCGGGTTGTCAATCTGCGTCCAAGCTCGGTCCTCAACTGCTTTCGGGGTAGAGGAGGCTGTCACTCACTCCCAATGGACCCGTCTTCTTCATGTCATAAGCCGGTGGAGGATGGCACAAACTGCTCCAAGCTTGGTGAAAGCTAGGTCGAGATCTTCTTGAAGCTCGTAGATGAAGGAGGAGGCCGAGAGGATGCTCCGGAGTTGATTTGGCGTTGTAAGCTTGCCCGGACACCCTCCCTATAGTGGGCGGTGGAGAAGGAGGCGTGCTTTGCTGAAAATGGCGGAAAAACGGCGCTTCAAAAGTCGCTCTCTCGACCTCAAATCGCGAGCGGTAATTATAGGCGCGAAACAGAATTGAGCTCGCATGATCAGTGGCGCACGACCACTGGTCGTGCGCGCTGTCTGGTCGATGATCGTCCACAACACACCTGGAAACCTGCAGCTTGCCGAAGAAGTCAGAGAAATAAGCGCACGAGCAAAGGCGCACGATCGGTGATCGTGCGAGGCATGGTCAGTTCTCGTGCGATAGCGGAGACAGGGATTGCATAAAATAGGTCGTGACTGCGCACGACCGGCAACGCACGAGCAGTGATCGTGTGCAGTATAGCTGGTGACCGTGCGATATTGCGGGGCATAACTTTCACAAGAGAAGCCAGACTGCGCACGTCCGATGATCGTGCGCCAAAGAGGTCGATGGTCGTGCGTGGGTAAAAACGCACGACCATTGACTCCTTTGCCAAAAATGGTGAAAGCCCTATCCCGGACGCCCACACGATCCCCGAACCTGCAGGAAAACTAGACGGGTTGTCGATCATGGCAGTCACAGATATTAATAAAAAGCAAAGCACGAGGGAAATACACACACGCACAGAAATAGGCTAAAAGAGTGCACAAGACGTGGAATGTTGCAGCGAACCAAAAGGAGTGCTAATGGCACTAAATGGTAGTGCAAAGACATGGAAATGAGCCCAGATGAGTCCGGAATTAAGTATAAAATATGGACTCATCAGGAAGCTGCAAAAAAGGTCATCGTAAACCTCTTGAAGAAAAAGGTAGAGAACTTAAGGGGAAGTTGGGTAGAACAGCTCCCCTCCGTTCTCTAGGCTTTGAGAACTACACCAAATACCGCCACGGGAGAGGCGGCAATCAAACTTTCCCATACCTTGGAGGCCGTTATACCTGTGGAGTTCGAGGTTGAATCTCTCAGGGTGGCAGCGACAAGGAGAGGAGATGAAGGGTGGATAGCAAAAAATGAGGAAGAGCATAAGCTCTCCCTTGACTTGGTGAGGAACTCAAGGAGCTAGCATCAATCCGACAGGAGGAAGTCAAGTGCCGAATGTCCAAGTATTTTGACACGCATATCAGGGTTAGGCAGTTCCAGAAGGGGGACTTGGTCCTCAAGAAAGTAGATGCAGCGGGCAGGGGAGACTCAATAGGGAAGCTCAACCCCAACTGGGATGGCCCCTTCATAGTAAGGGAGGCCTTGAAGTTAGGGGGGTACCATATCAAGGATGTGGACGGGGTACCTTTCAATCGCGCTCAAAGCGGCGACTACTTGAAAAGGTTCTACCCTTGATGTTGTCTCTTTCCATATTTGTTGTTTGTCTTTTCCAATACATGATATTTTGCCTTTTTCAATACTTGTAAACTTGGCACGGCTTCCTGATATAATGAAATTCCAGGTGTTTTCCTCCATGGGATAAGATTGCGATGTTTGGAGAGGAGACCCTGAGAAGACACGCTGACCAGGCTCTCATCAAACTAGCAGGGCTATAGGCTCACTCGGTGGTTGGAGTTTGTTTGGAGAGGAGACCCCGAGAAGACCCGCTGACCAGGCTCTCATCAAGCTGGCAGGGCTATAGGCTCACTCTGTGGTTGGAGTTGGTTTGGAGAGGAGATCCCGAGAATACCTGCTGACCAGGCTCTCACGAAGCTAGCAGGGCTGTACGCTCACTCCACTACTAGAAAACAGACTTTTGGCCAGGGTAAATTGCCCTGGAAAAAAGTCCAAAACTATGGCTAAAAATCTTTAGCCACGGTCTAGCCATGGGAAAATGTCGTGGCTAAAGTCAGCGTAGCAAAAAAGTTTCAGTCACGGATTGGCCATAGCAAAAAGTATTAGCCATGAAAAAAAACTACCATGGCAAATAAGCCAACTATTAGCCACGGTATGAAACCCTTGCTAGAGGTGAACTATATATCTTTTAAAAAACTATTTGCCACGGTTGCAAGCCATGGCAAATACTAATTTATGTTTTTTTAAAAAAAACACATTCAGGAGACTGCTACTTGATCGTCCTCTAAATATATTTGTAAGAAAATTACAAACTTAACGCACTCAAAATTAACAAATCTGCACAATTGTAGAAGTAACATAAGCACAAATGCAAAGCATAATTGCTCGTAAGTAAAAAAACGAAACCAATAAAAAAAAGAACCTCAATGTACTCCCCAACTAAAAATGCAGCCTAAAGGTATCATAGTAACAAAGAATGGAACACAATTTTTATGACTTATTTCTACCCATTTTTTTGTGTTTTCCGCTTGGCAAAATATTATATTTATGCAAGAAATATAAAGAATGGGCTTTTTTGTATTTGTTGAAACCAAAAGAAACTGTGCATATATCATTATCGAATAAGATAAATATAGCAAACAACAACTTTAAGCTGCAATAATACTGTGGCCCTGTTTGAGCTGTGGAGCTCCCACATCGCAGATCAGCAAATGTCAGACGGCTTCCACGATCAATATCTGTCGGTCCAGTTCTATTGTAATAGGAGTCAAGTTAAGGTTTTCATTTTGGACTACTTGTTTGGATTGACTGTTTAATTATATGGTGGATGAAACTGCATCCAAATCTATCCATATTAGCAGTTATAGCTCAACATCCCACATAAACACATAACTATATAGTTTGAGGCAAAACAACTTCCTGTGAACCTCTACATGATCCCATTGAATCTGCAATTTTAGCAACTGCATCAAGACGTGCAACTATGGAGTTTCTTTCACATAATGTATGAGCAACCTATAAAACAAATAATTAATCAAAACGTAGTAAAAAAAATCAAATTGACAAGGGCAGTTAAAGAAAAGAAATAGTTAATATAGCTAGTATCTATGTCAAGCGTGCAACAACAAGACCTCCGCAAGTGCATATTATATGTTTTCTTTGATTCATATAATCCTGGAAGAGAAAGAAAATGATGCTCATAGCTCAGTCAGCTGTTATACAAAGGTTGGTTACATTCATGTGCAAACTGATGTGGTTTAAGTCTATATGCAGCACAAAATTGAAGTGACTGAAATTATAACATTGCAATATGGTAATATATTTGTCATTCATATTGCTTTTAATTTGGTACTTAATGAGTGAACAAAAACCATTGATGTTTGTTTTCATTTTCTAAGAGTGAAGTTTAAGGCTAAAATTATAACTTACTCTGTCATTTGCGGTAATCAATCAGCAGGCATGTATGCCAAGGCTAATGAATTTCTAGATAGGATAAGAGAAGAACAAGCGCACAAAATTAACACAAGGCAAACTAGCCTAAAAATAATACCTCCAAAAAGATGAGATTACAGTACCTTCCAATGCATGGCCAGTTGGCCACTCCCTCCATGCATAAGATAATCCATTAAAAACAAAGTATTATGGCAAAAACACTCCACTTAGACTTGTCCAAACTTGATCACTACGGTATTTATGTTAGAAAAATCATCAAAAACAATGGTAAATTGGCTCATACGAGGCACATTCCAAGGGCATAAAGGACCTTTCATGGCCCAAGTAAAATGAATGTTTTCCCTAGCCAAATTAGGATTTAACATCATTTTTAACTAGAAGGACCGCAATAATAATATTGGGAAATCTAGGTACCATACTGGACAATTAACTGGTATCGAAAGAATATATGATAAATAGTCGGGGGATATGATTACTCTCATCCAGAAAATAGTAACAATAACATGCTTGAAAATAGCACTACCAGATAGGACTATAGTTCATTATCTTCACCACTCGAGTCCAAAAATCTCCTTCAAACACAAGCAAATTTGTAGGAGCCTTAGAGAAAAGATTAGAGATTTCGCACTTCTCAAGCGCATCATTGCGACAATTCTTTGCTTCAACTGTGAGTGTGCAAAGGCTGTTCAGATAGTATAGTTAATTTTAAACAGAAGAAATAAAGTCTAAAGCAATTCAGTACCAAGCACATCATCTAAACCCAAATATGCATCATCTTCTTCCTGAATAGCTGTAGAAGTTGCATTATCATCAGGTTTGCTACGATCTTTTACATGTCGATCTTGTCTGCATGAAACACATAAGACTTGTGTTTTTTCATAACATTTGTTTTATACATTGACAGATCATAATGATATAGCTATTTAAAAGTAATAAGGTTTCAACATGAAAACATTTAAAGTGGTTGCCATCATAATCACAAGAAAACAAAGTGTAATTAGTTGTGAGATTGAAAGATCACTAAGAGTTACCCAACCCTGACATAGAGTAGTGGAATAGCAACAAATGTTCCGAAAAGCACTGAGAATTTAATAAAACGCTCAAGTTAAGATTTCATCCTAACCTTATAAAGTTACACAATAATAATAAATGTGTACATGACCATAATGATAGGTTGAAATTTGATAATTACAGCATGTAGATTACAATAAGAACAAGTTCGCGGGATAAGAAATTTAGTTTGAAAAATTTATGCACATAGAAAATCAGAATTGCAAATGTAATTTAGAACTCCATCTTGTTCAACCAAGTTCTTTGCGCATCCACAATCTTGACATAATCTACTACAATATTGTATTGCAGTTTGAGTAACGTAAGCACATGAAACATCTATAAATAAATAAAAACTTAACCCAAAAATCAAAATAGAACCCAACCAAGTTCTTTTCTCATCCACAATCTTGACTTAATCTGCTACATGAGCAAGGTATTGTAGTTTGACTCAATTTATGCTCTTATAAAACAATCTGCTAACAGAGATCTTCAGATCTCAAAAGAGAAAATCTGGGAACAGTAATTCGAAGATGAAAAAGGGGAAGGAAATATGATCTCGAGCTCAAACTTACCGGAGCCGAGAATCATGGCGAGGAAGATCATTAAGAGCAGCACCGTGGCTATGGCGGAGGATGGACACCTGAAAGAGAAGAAGAGTGTATAGCAAAAATTATCGGAGAAGAGGGAGAGACTGTGAAAGAGGAAAGCCAAACCCTAAATTTTAATTTCCAGCATTTGGTGTGTGAATTGCCGTTTGGTTCGTGCGGTTAGGGATCGGGAGCAGCGCCTATTTGTAGAGACCTCGTGGGGGAGATGCTAGGTTTTTTTTGCGACTGTGAGGAGTAGGTATCGCGACTATGAGGCCACTCTTTACTCCTCGTAGGAGGACGGTGATCATGCACGGAGGCGGCGGTGTGGGGGCACGGGGAGGATGCGCACTGAGCCGAGGAGTGGGTCAAATGATTTGGGTTTGGGGAGCGAAGGGTTTTCTTTTTTGTGCGGGGGTTACGAGAGAAATGGGATGGGGGTTAATATAAATAGGGTATTTTTAAAAGAGGGTATTTTTAAAAGAGGGTATTTTTGCCAAGCTATTTTGCTTTGCATGGCTAATACAAAGGTATTAGCCATGCTTTTTTATAGCCGTGACTAATACATAAATATTAGCCACGGTTTTGCGATCATGGCTAATACTGGTGTATTAGCCACGATTTTTTAACCCTGGCAAAAGAATGTGTAGCTAAAACTCATTTTTTATTAGTGCTCAATGGTTAGAGTTGGTTTGGAGAGGAGACCCCTAGAAGACCTGCTGACCAGACTCTCATCAAGCTAGCAGGGTTGTAGGCTCACTCGGTGGTTGAAGTTGATTTGGAGAGGAGACCTTGAGAAGACCCGCTGACCAAGCTCTCATCAAGCTGGCAG
Organism: Platanthera zijinensis; assembly: GCA_039513925.1. NCBI lineage: Eukaryota > Viridiplantae > Streptophyta > Magnoliopsida > Asparagales > Orchidaceae > Platanthera > Platanthera zijinensis. The sequence continues at coordinate 64,825,469 of CM077092.1, read as the reverse complement.
GGCTGTAGGCACACTCGGTGGTTGGAGTTGGTTTGGAGAGGAGACCCTGAGAAGACCAGCTGACTAGGCTCTCATAAAGCTGGTATGGTTGTAGCCTCACCAGGTGGTTGAGTTGGTTTGGAGAGGAGACCCCGAGAAGACCCGCTGATCAGGCTCTCATCAAGCTGGAAGGGCTGTAAGCTCGCTCGGTGGTTGGAGTTGGTTTGGAGAGGAGACCCTGAGAAGACCCGCTAACCAGGCTCTCAACAAGCTAGCAGGGCTGTAGGCTCACTCGGTGGTTAGAGCTGGTTTAGGGAGGAGACCCCGAGAAGACCCGCTATCCAGGCTCTCATCAAGCTGGCAGGGTTGTAGGCACACTCGGTGGTTGGAGTTGGTTTGGAGAGGAGACCCCGAGAAGACATGCTAACCAGGCTCTCATCAAGCTGGCAGGGCTGTAGACTCACTCGGTGGTTGGAGTTGGTTTGGAGAGGAGACCCCGAGAAGACCCGCTGACCAGGCTCTCATCAAGCTGGCAGGGCTATAGGCTCACTCGGTGGTTGGAGCTTATTTAGAGAAGAGACCCCGAGAAGACCTGCTTACCAGGCTCTCATCAAGCTGGTAGGGTTGTAGGCTAACTCGGTGGTTGGAGTTGGTTTGGAGAGGAGACCCCGAGAAGACCCGCTGACCAGGCTCTCATCTAGCTGGCAGGGCTGTAGGCTCACTCGGTGGTTGGAGTTGGTTTGGAGAGGAGACCCCGAGAAGACCCGCCAAACAGGCTCTCATCAAGATGATAGGGCTGTAGGCTCACTCGGTGGTTGGAGTTGGTTTGGAGAGAAGACCCCAAGAAGACACACTGACCAGGCTCTCATCAAGCTGGCAGGGCTGTAGGCTCACTCGATGGTTGGAGCTGGTTTGGAGAGGATACCCCCAAGAAGACCCGCTGACCAGGATCTCATTAAGCTGGCAGGGCTATAGGCTCACTCGGTGATTGGAGTTGGTTTGGAGAGGAGACCACGAGAAGATCCGCTGATAAGTCTCTCATCAAGTTGGCAGGGTTGTAGGCTCACTCGGTGGTTGGAGTTGGTTTGGAGAGAAGACACCGAGAAGATCTGCTGACCAGGCTCTCATCAAGCTGTCAGGGCTGTAGGCTCACTTGGTGGTTGGAGTTAGTTTGGAGAGGAGACCCCGAGAATATCTGCTGACCAGGCTCTCATCAAGCTGGCGGGGCGGTAGACTCACTCGGTGGTTGGAGTTGGTTTGGAGAAGAGACCCCTAGAAGACCCGCTGACCAGGCACTCATCAAGGTGGTAGAGTCGTGGGCAGGTTAAGTGGCGGAATAAGCGGTGAGATTTCTTAAAGAAACACCACTACTGGTCAACAAGATGAGGGAAGTCCATAAAATGATAAGGGTGGAGGGAAGAGTTGGAGTAGTACAAGTAAGTACATTCCCAGCCGGCCACCCGGGCGAAGTTCTCGCCTATGGCGAGTAGGCAATCAGGGGGAAGGAGGGTCCTGCCTAAAAAGGGGGCGGGTTGACCCCTCGAGACCACTCGCGCCGGAGATACCTTGAGGCGAGACGAGATGGGAGAATAAGTCGGTCCCACGCGCAAGAGCGGTGGGGGAAGTGGTAACTCACACTCTGAGGAAAATCCACTCTCTAGTAAGGTAACTAGACTAGGAATGGACCCATCTCGCAAGCATGAGCAAACATAAGAATTGTATCGCAATAAACAAAATTACATAATAGCAGATAAAGCAAGAGCGTATACACTTATCCATATAACTGTTAATTACAAAAATAAACTAAGTACAAAGTTATAGGGAAGCAAAAAGAGAGAGAGCCCTAGATCTCGCCAGAAGTGCTTCATTTATCCTCACTGGAAGACGAGTCATCACCCTCCTCACCATAAATCTCTGGCACGAGATCGCGGGCAACAACATTTTCAGACTCTTCCTTGATGACCCCCAGCTCTTTCATCATTTTCATAATGAGCTCGACCATACTTATGTTGGAGTCTCGACAGAGCTCTTCGACCTCCTCGTAGGAATAATGAGGGGGAGGAGCCTGGGGAAGTACTCAGTGAGAAGACAACGGAGCACTGTACCGAAGATGGACGATCTGAGATTTCAGATCTTTGACCTCCTCCTCCAGGTCCGTTATGCGCGAATGTAGTTGGTCCGCCATCTCGTCATCCTGCAAAAAGCATATCATTTAGCTAGAGGCAGACGTGAGAGAAGTGGACAGAAGGTAAGATAAGGCTTACCACACTACCCCGGGCCTTAGAGAGAAGGGTTTCGGCAACAACCAGCTTCTTTTCGAGGTCCCCGGACTTCTCGCGTTCCGTCCCCAGTTCAGACTTAGATTCTTTCCATTTCCTATTATTAAAAATCAGGCGGCTCAAGAGCCGGTGCGAAAGATCTAAGGTTCGCAGCTGAGCATGCGTAGTCTTCAGAACCAGATCTCGTGAGGTTTCCTTCTCGACGGTGTCTGACCCTGGACCCCCGTAAAGGCCGAAGCCAAGGCAGAAGGCATGGCTAGTGGGAGGGTCCTCCTTCCATGAGGGAAGGAGGGTGGAGATTGACACCCGGTTCACCTCCTTCTCCCGTAGTAAAACTGGGTCGTTAGCAGTGTTTTGAACCAAGGGGCCAATGTTAAAATTTTGATGAGAAGAGGGGGTCGGGTGAGTGGAAGAAGTGGCTTCGCGAGACGGAGACCCAGTTGGTTGAATCGAGGTGCCGACAGGTTGGTCGGGTAGTGCCGTCTCGCGGGTAGGCAAGACGGCATGTTGACGAGACAACCGAGGAGGTGATCGATGGGACTGCGATCCTATGGAGATGAGGCTCAGGGACCCCGACATCTCCTTCTTATCTTTAGGGGCCTTCTCCTTTTTCTCTTTGGGGGAAGGAAACAACCTTCTTCATATTTTTCTTGGGGCTGGGGTGAGATGGAGCGGTGCCTTCAACGTTCCTTTTTTTGAGGGAGGGGGCCAAGGAATCTTTCGCCACCTCAGCCACCATGCTGACGAGAGTGAGATCCTTGGATTGCTTAGCATTACTACTGTAAGAGGGGTGAACGGGGACGTTCCTCTCTCCTAAACAAATAACTGGGTGATAAGAAGGCAAGACGAAATAGTAAAGACGTGACCAAAGGGACGCGAGCATACCTTCACCAAGGAGCACAAGAAGGAGGAAGTCGAGGCCGCGCCTCAGGAATTGAACTTCGAAGTTCTTACCGACGAAGAAGTCATAGAGAAGCTTGTCCGTGCCACCAACTTGTGGAGACGCGTAGAACACCTCGGCAGGTGATACGGGCGTGAGCGGGATTCCCCCCAAGTTGTCGCAGATGAAGACTAAGCAAGTGAGCCAGTGATGATTCTTGTTGGGCGTCTTACACACCTTAAGACCTTGCCCGGTGAAGTAGGATACACCGTCGTTGTTGGCATGGTAGACGAACAACTTGCGAAAAACTGTCAAGCTAAACTCGATGCGCTCTCGGCGCATGTAGCTGGCGAAGGCAACTAGTACTGAGATGTCATTAGGGTTTAACTGCGCTGGGACTGCGCCGAAGTACTTCAAGACCTGTTTAACCTTCGGCCAGAGGGGCAGTCTCAGCCCCGCCTCGAAGTGCGAGACGGGGAAGGTGAGTTTCCCAGGATAGAAAGTATTCATCGACTCGCCGACTTTTGGGGGCCGCGACTCAAATCCCTCCATCAAGAACTTGCGGGTAAAGAGGTTGTATTCCTCTTCAGAAATTTTGCCGGGGGGGGGGGGGAAGTCATGGTTAGCAATTCGTTTCCCACACCGGCTGCGCCCCTCGCCCTCTTCAACCTTCTTCTTTCCCATTTAAAGCGAGACGATCAAAGTAGGCAGCAAGGGGATGAATCGGAGAGACACTTGAAGGAGAAGGAAGTGAGATGAAGTAGAAGCGAGAGCAATACGCGGGAAGGAGGGAAAAAAAGAATGAGAGCTAGGGCGCAACAGAGGTGAGAGCATAGCTCTGATCCGGGGTGAGTGGGTATTTATAGCGGATGTGGTCAGTAGAAAAAACGGGCGAGAAAATATATAGAGGAAGGGGAATAGACTGCCGACGTTTCACTCTCTCTCTCTGCCTCGATTCATGTGCGGCCCATCGCAGGTTTCCATAGCAAGGCGGGACAAAGAGCGAATAGCAAAGAAGAAATAAATAAAAAGAAATTAAACTAAGCATAAAAATAAATCAAAAATACTGATTATTTAATTGTCCCATCCCACACAAGGCGGGCAACATGTTCACAGGTCCTAGGCCCTGGGCGAGGCAGTAGCATAATATATATTACATGAGTATTACAAATTAGAAGATCGAGACGGATAAACTAGGCGAGACGAGCCGAGAGATCTTTAGTGCTTATACCATTTCCAGCGGCCAACGCGAGATCCTGCACAAGTTGGCCGGTTAGGGAGGTGAAAAGTGAGAGCCGCAACAACACCACGATGGGCGAGACGAAGTTGCTAATCGACCTCGCTTAGGATTGCCTGAGGATCAGTCTCGTCTACCTCAATGTCAGCATCGATCTCCGAAGACAGGCGAGCAGATTCAACTTCCAGCCAGTCGATTCGCCGGTCGTCCGTCTTGTTATCTTGTTCCAACTCGCAGATGATACGAGCATACTTCCGGAACATCTCAGCTATTCTTCATCTCTAGCGGGTCCATGGGGTCACCCGGGTATTCTTCAATCTCATCTATAGGAGGAGGGGGCGAGACAAATAGTTGCCTAGAGAATTCCTCAGTAGGCGAATCGACTTGGACGCCTACGCAAGGAGCAGGAGGGTAGAGTAAGGGGGGTTCTCGCAGTAGTGTATGGGAGTAGCGAGCGGGACAGAGGTCCGAGAGGGAAGGTTTTTTACCAGGATAATGAGAGGTCCCAGTGGCGTGAGAAGGGTCATCCTCCCTCATACTTGGAGGAGTAGATGGAGGGGTGGATGGCTGAGGCGAGTCAGAATTTTGGTGGTGGTCAGCGGTGTCGTCCCGCGGGCTCTTGGGTCGATGTTGAGGTGCGAGATCCCCCTGAAAGTAAATAGATAATGAGAAAATGCTAATAAAGGAGAAATAGGGATAAGAAGCGGAAGTTCACCTCTTTCTCTCTGGGAGACGCGGGAGGAGGAGGGGTGTAGATTTCCGAGAAGGCACGAGAGGGCTCCTCTGCCAAGGAAGAGGGGTTCGTTGTTTTCGCCTTCTTTAGGAAAGAAGATGATGACGGTAAGGAGGGGGTGCGAACTGGAACCCTAGTCAGAGCGGCCACGTTGGCCTTGTTCCGCTTGCGCACCATCGCAATGCAATCGCGGAATATCTGACTGTGAGACATGATATCAGTAGAGCTAGAGAAGCACGAAATGAGGAAAGGGGGAACACTCTCTACACGGGGGTGGAAATCCTATATTTATAGGTTCAGGTGGAGGGCTCTCCAAAAAGAATCCGTCATAAATTCACTTTAATGACGCGAGCCTCGGTTGGACTTTCTTTTCGAGCTTGAGATAACCTCAAAAATAGCGTTTATTGTGTACAACCTCGGGCTCGCAGGAGCAGAATGCAAGATTGGTTTAGAGAGGGCTATTTTGCTGGGCAAGATGGACCCAAGCGAGAGCCGAATCGCTAGGCGAGTGGATCCCAGGGAAAGGACAACTCGCAGGGAGAGAGCTGCTCTCTAGGAGAGAGGGGCCGAGGCAAGAGCCGACTCATTAGGCGAGAGGGCTCCAGAGGGGGGAGCTCTCTCCCGCGAGACGACGCTCTCGCCAAGCGCTGGTTCGGCGAGAGGCCTAGTGACCGGTTCAGTGTTCAGTCATAGGTCGGTTCAGGTAGAAAGGGGTTTACCTTTATATCCCCATGTGATTTTACACTTTTACTCTGGGTGGTCTGCATATAACCCCTCAGAACAGCGGAGTTTGGCTGTTGCTAGACCCGATTAAGGGTATTCTGGTAATTTCCGGTTGGTTCAGTTTGGTTATTGGCAGTTCAAATTCAAAGTCCTATAAATAGACCGGTACGGTGCCTGATAGAAGGTTGTTGCCCCTTCTTTTCTTCATCTAAGGCACCTAGCTCAGCATTGGCTTGGGAGGGGGAGATGAGATAATTCTTCGGGGTAAGAGGTGGGACCTCCGCGCTGAAGCCCACAGTCTATTCCTTTGAGATTCTCGTCCAGGGGGTGGTTCAAGAAGAGTAAGTGTGAGGTTCAGTTTTAGATCCGAGCTTTAGGGGGAGTTGGGTTTATTGGCTCCAACAACCCTAGGCCGCCTCTGTCATCCCAAGCCTCCAAGGATCGATTTGAAGCATTTCTCGCCGCATCAAGTGGAGCTTTTGCAAGAGACATGGAAAATGAGTGATTACCGAAGAAGACGGGTAAAGTGAGAAGAGGTGCATCTTTTCTCTTTGTTGTAATTTTGATGTGTCATTCTTCATGCGTGGATGATGTATACTTAAACCTAATGTGGTTAATGTTAATTTCCATGTCTTTGGAATTTCTATTGGTTTATGTGTGTTGAGGATGGGCAACCATTTCAATCCGCCGTTCCATTTCCATTGTGATGTTTGGATTGCCGCACTAGCAATTGCTAGTTGCATGCGTTGTGAAGAGGTGTTTGCGGCCCTCAATTCTATCGGTGCTTCTGCCCCATCCGCTTGCCTACTCGTCCATCCGCCTACCGAAGCAGTGCACAACGGTCTGCACAATTTCCATTCACCTTGCAATGTGGTGCTTGCTACCCGCACTAGTCTAGTTTTAGCTTTTGTAATTTACAAATCACCAAACCAACTTCTAAATCATGTTTTTAATCTTTATTATTAATTTTCTAAACAAAAGAATTACACGGATCAGCCTACTTTCTTTCAAGATCGATACTCGTGGAATTCTCCTCGTTTTATATTACTTAAATGATCGGTACACTTGCCTTAATCGCCATCAAATTTATAGCGCCATTGCTGGGAGTGTAGATGGTGTTGTGATTCTTTTGTTAGAAGAATTGGTTGTATAGATTTTCATTTTTATTTCTTGCATAGTTAGTTATTCTGTTTTCTCTTTATAGATATAAGTTGCTTTTTATTGTTGGGTGTAGTAGTTTGCACATAGGTCTTTATCTTTTTTGAATCTGGCTCTCTTCGCACCATGTTTATGGGACTTAATATTCATTGTCGTTGGTGTGGAGATTCCTCCTACTCTAGTGATAAATGTTACAAAAAAGATAGTAACTATAGTTCCCGTGGCTCAGTGTACAGAGAACCGACATCCTACTGTACTTCATACACCGTGCCCAAGTCATATGGCTACTTGTCCTCACCGCATGTGCCTTTTTGGAATCCATCTCCGGTCCCTCGAAGACCGTGGAGGAATTTAATACAGTATCTATTTTGTCATACATAGATCATGTTCTGAAGGATTGTGCTGAGTATTTACGCAAACTGAAGGGGGATGATGAACCGAAACACCTGATCGTCCCGACCCCTTCTTCTGAGAGCAGTCCTACTGTTGATGACGTATTTGTACCACCTTCATATTTTGAAGAGAATGAAGCTAGTATGCTTATTAGAGTTGTGGCAGATTTATTCTCCAACATGGCCGAGCCCGTCCCCTCTGTAAATTTATCATTACATGTCGATTTGATTCATTGTGAGGAACCAATGCTAGATTTTTCTGTTCTACTACTAGCATTATTCCTCCCCCACTTGAGCATATTACTACATTTATTTCTAACGACTTTGTTGAGGATGCTACGTAGGATAAGACAGGAGATTGCAGTGTTGTGCCTATTCCTATGGAGGATAATGCTCTCTAAGGAGAGGAGTATACCTCAACACAAGACGAGGAAATCTAAATCATGGAGGAGGCCACTAAAGTTCATGCCATGCCCTGCAACATCGTCGACAATGTCGATAATATCCTGTTGCTTCAACCTATGGGGATTGATACTAGGATCGCTCCTGAAAACTCATGTCTTTTAAGTTATTCTTCTACTTTGTTTCTTGACCCTATTCTCTTGTCTGATCCTCAGTTGGATTCCTTAGTGGATTTTGTTCAGGAAGTGGTCGGGCCCGTTATGCAGTCTAATGATGGATTGGATCACATGCATATAGAGAATGGCATAGAGAATTATTCATCATATATTCCACCCATGCCTCGTGTATAGTGCATGCATTATTATACAGGTATGAGGGTAACTGTTCTATTTCCGTATTGAAACCCATTACCAAAACAGATAGTAGATTAGTTGCCTGTTCACTTTAGTTTTTATAGTCCTATCAGGTAGCACATTTACAATGCTGAATTAGTCGTGCTGGGAAGACAATAAACTCAGTACTTATCTAGGAGTTGGAATAGTTTTAATTGAATTTTATCAGTGTCTTTTAGTCAGTATTTCTGCTTCTAGTTTGTTTAATTTTTGTTGTGTAGAAATTTTGCGTGCGTAGGATGCCTTACAAAGAATTTAGTCATCCAATTATTGTATATTTCCATTTTGTTGTCCCAAAATTTGTTTATTGTATTCGCGAGCTGGCTTTTCCCTGAAAAATTTAAGGTATGGGCTGAATTTGCAAATTGCATGGGCGGAGGATGAGCGATCGCGAAATCGCACGATCGTGCAATTTTTAAATTATATAACCCTCTGTTTCGCGAATAGTCGCACGATGCCTTAGTTATATCTCTTCCTGTGTACGATCTGCAGTTCTGCCCGATGCTCCTTCGTCGGCTCATCTCCTCCACTTTTCCTCCTCCATTCTCTCTCAATCTCTCTCATCCCACCCCACAACCATCATCTTCCCCAACTCCCTTCTCCATTATAATAGTCTGATGGGTTTTAAGAAGTCAATCAAGATTACCATGGGCATAACCTTTCTTCCTCATGCACAGAGCCATCCGCGGACGTTATGCTTCACTTCAACAAATCGAAGCACCCAGAGAAGTATGAGAGACTTTGTCATAAGAGTTTCTTGGATTACCAATATGTTTTGAATTCGTCCCTTCGTGATGTTGGTCTTAACGCGGCGGTGGCGGGTGTAACGACCCTAGTCGATCTAACGTGACAACGCCACGGGTCCGCTCGAGGCAACGTTACCGGACTAAGGCCCAAGTACCCCAACTCCTCTTCAGCCCACTGGAAGGTTGTTGGTGGGCACATCATCCTGTTGATGAACGAACTCGATAGTTAAGTTGGGTCGTACGAGAACTTCCCAGGTGATCACCCATCCCAGTACAATTCTCGCCCAAGCATGCTTAACTATTAAGTTCTTCACTTCTCATCATCAACTGAGCTGGGGTGACCTCCTGGGAAGTCCCAGTACGACCTAACATAACTGTCGATTTCGCTTGTTAAAGGGAAGATGTGCCCCCCAACAACCCGCCAATGGGCTGGAGAGGGGTTGTGGTGCTTGGGCTGCAACCTGGTAATGTCGTCTAGAGCGGAGCCATGACGTTTTCTCGTTGGATCAGCTAGGGTCGTTACAATAAAAAGTGCACTTTTTATTGTAACGTCCCCTCAACCCAAGGAAAATATCTCTCGCCAAAGCGGAGCTAACCTGGCCAGGCGGACCGTTACAGGGCTGCAGCCCAAGCACCCAAACCCCTCTCCATCCACAAGCAGTTTTTTGGTGGCCACGATTATAATATCTCGACTTTTATTGGGCCACTAGAACCCTAGTGGGCACAATAAAAGTATCCCGAACCCTTACCCGTGACCTGGTAGGAGGTAACTCTAAGCGGGAAATCGAGCTAGAGAACTCCAATTTGAGTTCTGTCAGTTTATATGGCCTCATATAGTTAATACGAGCGCGTTGGAACTCGTTTTGTCGGGTCATATGGTGGATATGATCGTTTTTTGTAAAACGTCATGAGAGCAAGATTTTTTATATTGGTCTAGAGAACTACGATTTGAGTTATGTCAGTTCATGTGTCCTTGTATGACCAATATGAGCGCATTGGAACTCGTCGCGTCACAATCCGAGGTCTAACGACGAATATGAGCGTTTTGACCATTTTATCGAGCTGCGACACGCAGATTTTGGACTTTTATCAAACGAACTCTGACTCGACCCCGGTCAATGTCATTGGACTCATATGGTCAATAAAAAATAAACAGAATTCATCCAGGACAGTTTCAATGATTGGTGGTCAATCCATGGTCAAATCAAGCACAACCGTGCACCAAAAAGGGTACGTACACCAGTTTTTACATGACACCCCAACTTTGATCCGACCCCCGATGTCTTGGACCTACTTTGACTTTGACCAGCATGAGGGACCTAATCTAAGGTTGACTTTGGTCGACCCCCCCCCCCCCCCGAAAAAACCAATTTTTGGAATTTCTCCAAGGAGGAGACCCCCCTCTCTATGGTGAATAGGGTCTTGCCCCTCACCCATTTTAGTCCACTCAATCAGCAACCAAGGGCATTGGGGTAAGTGGAGGCCCACCAACAGTTCCCCTCCACTTCTTTCTCTCTTCTTATTTGAAGCTCAAGCCCATAAGGGTTGTTCTCCTTTATTTTCCCATGTGGGGGAAATCCCTGGACCTCCAGCTGTCCTTGGACAGCTGGAGGGTGGAGATTAATGCCTCCCAAAGGAGGAATTAGTCCCACACTACCGATGAAAGGAGGAGGCCCCTCTCCCTACTTATAAAGGGGCCTTGCACCCCCCCTTCTTCCCTCACTCAACTCAGTGAGGAACCCTTCCCCTTCCTCCCCTTTGTCGGAGACCTAGGCGGCTTGAAAACAAAACCCAAAACCCATCACCCCGCCACCTCTAATGGCCGATCGGCCAGGACCCTCCTGAGACCCCCAAATCCGGGTGAATACCTCTCCCCTCCTCCTCCTCCATCTTCCCGATGTGCTGCATGCTCCCCCCGGCGGTCGGAGCTCCGTCGACGCCACTCGAACAAAGTCCCAGGTTGGGTGGTGGCCGTGAGGTGAGGGCCACCCCCAGTGTAGGTGGTGGCGTATAGGGAGTGTTAGACCATCAGGGATGGTAATCTCCGATGGCAGAGAGCGGTGGTGTCGCCGTAAAACGTCGCTCCGACGGCACCCAAAAAGAGAGCAAGGCTCTGTGTTTTTTTGTGGCGGCGAAGCTAGGCCAACAGGGAACCGCCAACAAGGAGCTCTGTTGGGTACATTGGAAAATGTGTACCTGATTTGAAGAAGCCCAACTTAGCTCAATGATATACATCAAGGTGTATTTGATGTTGTTTTGAGTTGACATGTGCAGGTGAAGAAGTATTAAAGAATGCAGAAAGATATTCTAAGTCCACATGTCGACACCTGAAGAAATTATGTCGACACTTCAGAATATTTGTGTCGACACTTCAGAATATTTGTGTCGACACTTCAGAATATCAGTGTTGACACAGAGAATGATAGTCGACCACATTTATGTCGACACTGGGAAGCAGTGTCGACACATAGAGAAAATCGTCGACCTCAGCACTGGGAAGCGGTGTCGACACCGTGAAAGATAGTCGACACCGTGAAAGATAGTCGACCAGAGAAGGTTAGTCGACACCGTGAAAGATAGTCGACCAGAGAAGGTTAGTCGACACCGTGAAAGATAGTCGACTAGTGAAAGATAGTCGACCAGAGAAAGATAGTCGACTCACAGAAGAAGATAGTCGACCACAACTGTGTCGACACTGGGTGGATGTGTCGACACCAGAAGACTGAGTCGACACATTTTGGCAGGGTTGAAGATTGCTGTGTCGACACCTGAAGGCTGAGTCGACACATGCTGAGTTTTGAATCTACAACAACTGTGTCGACACACAGGACTTGTGTCGACACACTGCAGAGTCTATACCAAGTTATTTTCTGAAGAAGCTGTGTCGACTTAAAGGCAACTTAGTCGACATCATCAAAGACTGTGTCGACACCAAAGTCACTTGTGTTGACACAGATAGACAGATTGGTCTCGACACTTTCTAACTGACTGTCTCGACATTTTGCTGTCCAAGGCTAAGGTACAAGAACTGTTTGAAGACTTGACAACTGTGGGTTGCCACCGTTTAACTGAAGCTGTCAGACCTGTCAGAAAACAGTTAGAAACTGGATCAGCCGGTTACCATGAAGAAAGTCTATAAATAGACACATTCAGAAGGAATTAAGAAGCAGCGAAGCTAAGAAAAATTATAGAAGAAGATCTAAGAAGAAGAAACAGAAGGATTACGATCCTGTTGAAGTTTCAATTCAAGAAAGTGAAAAAGAAGATCTTCTTCAGAAGGTCTAAGAAGAAGAAGTCTGAAGTATCAAAAAAGGTGTTGGATAGAGGGAGATCCAGTCATCTTGAAGAAGAAGAAGGAAGCCATCAGTGGTTTCTCAAGAAGCTGTTTGGAAATCAACTCAGCTAAGTTCAGATTCAAGAAGCTTTGAAGAAAGCTCAGATTCTGTTGATTTCATCAGCTGATCAAGAAGTGTCTTGTCCTCTTCTCTCTCAACAAAGGCAAGACATCAAAATACCTTTTTCTAAATTTTTGTAGGATCTGTTTACACAGATCTGAGTTGTAAGCCTGTGTTATAAAGGCTGAGTGTAGGAGAGGTGATCTCTGAGTGGTAGGGCTATTTGCTTGAGTGTAGGAGAAAGTTATTCTCTGAGTGGTAGGCCTTGAGGCAAGGCTGAGGTAGGGCTGTTGAGCCTGAGTTGTAGGAACCTATCCTGGTTCTGAGCTGTAGGATCTGAGGATCTGAGTATAGTGGAAGTTTGGCCGAATCTAGCATATTGCTAGATAGGTGAAGGGGGAAAGTGGATGTACCCAGACCTTGGGGAACCACTATAAAACATTGTGCAATCTGTGATGCTTAGTTGTCTGTGAATGCTGTGCTAGATGTTTTAAATTGTAATTGAATTCTGCCTAGATTTATAGACAATAAATTAGAACCTATTCACCCCCCCTCTAGGTGTTTAGGTTGTCTTTAAAGTAAAACTATCAAGTGGTATCAGAGGGAGGTTCCTCAAAAAGGACTTAACAGTCTGAGGTAGATCTGATAGGCAGAATCAAGATTCAAAAAGATGGGTTCTGGTGAGAATCATAAGGAGCTAGGGTCTATGAAATTACCCATATGCAAGAAAGAAATTTTTGGAATTTGGAAAGAAAGAGTCAGACTGTTTATGGAAGCATCTGACCCAAGAATTTACATCACAGTACAGGAAGGCCCCATCATTCCAATGAAGGTATTAGTTCTTGATGCAAATATCCAAACTCCAAAGAGTTATTCAGAAATGACCAAGGATGAAATCATCTTGGCAACCATGGATAAAAGAGCTCAGAACATTATTGTTAGTGCCATAGATGATTCAACATTTCAGAATCTGATTCACTGCAAGACCTCCAAAGAGATGTGGGACACATTGATTGTCTACATGGAGGGATCTGAAGAAGTGAGGCAGGACAGGAAATCTATGCTCAATCAGGAGTATGAAAGTTTTAGACAAGGAAAATCTGATAGCATAACTGAGTGCTATAAGAAATTCTATAGAATTGTGAATGAGCTTATGTCCTATGGAAGAGTCTTCAGTACTTATGAACTGAATGACAAATTCTTGAGATCCTAAACAAAGGATTGGGACACAAAGATCTGTGCCATAAGAGAAGTGGCTAAATTGGCAGAGATATCTCCTCCCACCTTGTTTGGAAAGTTGCTATCCTATGAAATGCAACTTATGGTGAGGAAGGAGGAGGAAAAGAATTCAAGAGGAGAGCATAGAGAAAAGACTGTGGCATTCAATGCAGAAGCCACTAGAAAGAATAGGAGGAAATCACCATCTCCTCCTAAGGAAGTTGCAGAAGGTAGTTCTGAGAATTCAGATAAGGGTTCAGAAAGCTGTGATTCAGATGCAGACTTTGCTGCATTCACAAGGCAATTCCAAAGGTTCTTGAAAAAGAAGCAATGGAAGTCTAGGCCTTCCACATCACAGCAAGTTGATGATTATTATCAGAAGAGAAGGTCATCAAGGAAAGAGAAAAGCAGATCAAAGCCCAGCAAAGCCACTACTTCAAAGATTGTCTGCTATTGTTGCAATAGACCTGGACATGTAGTGGCTGACTGTCCTGATAAGAGAAAGGAATCTTCAGACAAAAGAAGACTTATCAGAAAGGCAAGAAGGAGAAATCCTTTGTTGCAAAGAAAGATAAGAGTCTAACAGACCAGTCAACTTTAGAGTCAGAATCTGAAGCTGAAGCATATATTGGACTATATGCTGCATCTGAAGAAGAGGAGTTTCTGCAGTTGCTAGACTCCATCAATGAACAAAAGGATCAGCAGTGTATGGGGCTGATGGCAGGATCAGAAGAGGACATATGCCAGAATCAGTCTGGTCATAATAAGGTACAATGTCCTTCTATTACATCTGTTTGTTGTACAAGTGAAGAATCAGCTACATCTGCATCAACAGATGTAGATGCATCTGAATCTGAAGGAGATGTCTATCAATTGATAGACAAGTATGGGGACCTGTTGCAGGCCCTTAAGAAAAGCAAGAACCTGGTTAAATCTCAGGCTCAGGAAATTGCTGAACTAAGGTTTGCTACAACTGAGTTAGAAAAAGTTATTGATCAAAAATTAAATGAAATTGCCAAGCTGAAGAATATAACTATTATTCAGATGGGCACAATTAATTATACTAATGATCAAGTGAAGAGTCTGGAGGCCAGACTTAGAATTGAAAGGGATTTAGTGGCTAGTCACTCTAAGTCAAAATCTGTCTTACCCTTGATAGATGAATTTGTCACTCAAAAGGGTAAGGCTGGATTAGGATTTAAAGGTAACTCCAGGGCTGGCAGATTCAAGAGGAAAGGCGAAGCTCCTGTTCAGCCACTAAACCTTTCAGTCCCCATAAAGTTTAGTAAGGTGAAAGTGCCTTCTAACAAATATGATCATGAAGACATTCAAGGTCATATTAAGACTAATGTTCTGAAGAACAAGGGTGTAAATGCAAGCAGGCCTACCTATGGTCATAAACCCAATGGTTTTAAGAAATCAGTAGGTGAAGTTGCAACAGCACCAGCAATGAACAGAAATTCTTCTGACAAGGATGTATCTAGATCTAGATACAATAAGTTTGAATGTTGGTGTTGTGGCAAGAGAGGCCATTTTACATTAGACTGCTGGTATAACACAAGTGTTATAAAGAATAAGAGTCTACCTGTTAGAAGAGGTTATGATAGCTTTATTAATGCTAACCTGAACCAAGGACCCAAGACTTACTTGGGTTCTAAGGGTAAGTAATTCTGTATTGCAGGTGAATCCAAGTAACCATGCCCCTATATGGTACTTGGATAGTGGTTGTTCCAGGCACATGACTGGAACAAAGGGGCTGCTGAAGGAGTATTCATCTGTCAAAGATGGACCTAAAGTGATCTTTGGTGGATCTGAAAAAGGAGTCATCAAAGGGTTTGGTAACATTTCTTCTAACCTAATTACTATCACTCAAGTGGCTTATGTAAAAGGTTTGAAACATAATCTAATAAGCATAAGCCAGCTAAGTGATTTAGGATATGACATTTCATTTGTTAAAGATGGATGTCATATCAAGAGGTCAAGTGATCAAAAGATCATATTGACTGGGTATAGGAAGAGAAATGTATATTGTCTTAATTTTGAATGTGAGAATAAGGCTTCTCCCATCTGCCATGTATCTGATGACAATGCTTCTCATTGTGTTAAGTGGCACAAGAGATTGGCTCATCTAAACTACAAGACAATTGGCCAACTCTTTAGCAAAGAGCTAGTGAGGAATGGACCTCAAATTAAGTGTATAAAGGAAGGGATATGCTCAGCTTGTCAAAAGGGAAAGCAGACAAAATCCTCCTTTCAAAGCCTTAAAAACAAGGATTCTGTGAGGTGCTTATACCTCTCGCATATGGATCTTTTTGGTCCTATGCCAGTTCATAGTCTAGGTAGGAAGGTCTACACTTTTGTGGTTGTAGATGACTATTCTAGATTTACATGGGTGTTCTTTCTGAGACAAAAATCTGAAACCCCAAGTGTATTACTTAATTTTGTAAAGCAAATTCAGAATGAACTGAATAGTACAGTGGTCAAAATCAGAAGTGACCATGGTACTGAGTTTCAATCTGAAAGCATAACAAACTTGTGTAAAGACTTTGGGATTTTCCAAGAGTTCTCCTCACCTAGAACACCTCAGCAAAATGGAATTGCTGAAAGAAAGAATAGAACATTAATTGAAGCTGGTAGAACTCTATTGAGTGACACCTCTCTCCCAGAATATTTTTGGGCTGAGGCAGTTAACACTGCTTGTCATGTAATCAATAGGGCTACTATCACCAAAAGCCACAAAATGACTCCCTATGAGATTGTGAAAGGAAGAAAACCAAATCTATCTTACTTTAGGATCTTTGGTTGCAAGTGTTATATACTTAACAATGGCAAGTCATATTTGACTAAGTTTGCTGCCAAATCCCAGGATGGGATATTTGTTGGGTACAGCACAAATAGTAAGGCCTATAGAGTCTTCAACTTGACCACTCAAGTTGTTGAAGAATCTGTGCATGTTGTGTTTGATGAAACAACATTAATCAACTGTGAGTTGTCTTGTAGATCAAATGACTCAACAGGTATATGCAAAAGTATGGACAAGATTTCCATTACTGAAGTATCAAAGGAAGATGGGGCATTGGAAAATGAAGGCTTCAGTCCAGGGGGAGAACAAGACACTATAGAAGCTGATGAAAATCAAGAGAATCAGTTAAATGAAGGAGCTGGAGATGTTCAACCAGAAGGAAATCTTCCTCCAGCTACAAGACATTTAAGAGATCATCCAGCTGATCAGATAATAGGTGATCCAAGACAAGGGGTGTAAACTAGAAGCAGAAATCAAAACACAGTTCTACATTCAAGTTTCCTGTCACAATTGGAGCCTAAGAAGTTTGAAGAAGTTATCCAAGACCAGCACTGGATTGATGCTATGCAAGAGGAGTTGAATCAATTCAGAAGGTGCAATGTCTAGGAGCTTGTTCCTAAACCAAGAGGCCACAACATAATTGGCACAAAATGGATCTATAGGAACAAGCTAGATGAAAGTGGAATAATAGTAAAGAATAAAGCAAGATTGGTTGCAAAAGGATACAGGCAGGAAGAAGGGATTGACTTTGATCAAACCTTTGCTCCAGTAGCAAGGCTGGAGGCAATCAGAATATTCCTTGCCTATGCAGCCTATCAAGACTTCAAAGTATACCAGATGGATGTGAAGTCAGCATTTCTGAATGGTGATCTTAAAGAAGAAGTATATGTAGAGCAGCCATCAGGTTTTGTAGATCCTCTTTAACCTGATTTTGTTTATAAGCTTAGGAAAGCTTTGTATGGGTTAAAGCAAGCCCCAAGGGCTTGGTATGAAACCCTGTCTACTTTCATTATTGAGAATAAATTCTCAAGAGGAAAAATTGACAAAACTCTATTCCTTAGGGAATCCAAAGGCAAGATCATCTTAGTTCAGATCTATGTTGATGACATAATCTTTGGATCTACTGAAAACAACCTTTGTAAAAAGTTTGCCAAACTTATGCAAGGGAAGTTTGAGATGAGCAGTATGGGGGAACTGAAATTCTTCTTGGGACTCCAAGTAAGACAGACTGATGATGGCTTGTCCATATCCCAGTCTAAGTTCACCAAAGAATTGATTAAGAAATATGGTATGGAGTCATCCTCCACAATGAGAACTCCTATGGGAACAAGTATGCATATATGCAAAGATGATGCAGGTAAACCTGTTGATGAGACTTTGTATAGAGGAATAGTTGGCTCACTACTATATCTCACTGCTAGTAGACCAGATATTATGTATGCTACATGTGTCTGTGCTAGGTACCAAGCCTGTCCTAAAGAATCTCATTATACTATAGTCAAAAGGATTATGAGATATCTTAAGGGCACACCTAATCTAGGTCTTTGGTACCCTAGGAATAGAGATTTTCAACTAACAGGCTATTCAGATGCAGATTTTGCAGGATGTAGAGAGGATAGAAAGAGTACTACAGGTACTTGTCAATTCCTGGGAGGAAGACTAATATCATGGAGTAGTAAGAAGCAGACTAGTATGGCAATTTCCACAGCTGAGTCAGAGTATGTTGCTGCTGGAAGCTGCTGTGCACAACTATTATGGATGCAGCATCAGCTAAAGGATTATGGTATTCAAGTAAGTAGAACACCTCTTTTCTGTGATTCTAAGAGTGCAATTTCTATTGCTAATAATCCTGTTTCTCATAGTAGAACTAAGCATATAGAAATAAAATACCATTTTCTTAGAGAACATGTAGAAAAAGAAGACATCTTATTGGAATTTGTGAAAACAGATTATCAAATAGCAGATGTATTTACTAAGCCTTTAGATGAAACCAAATTCAATAAATTCAAAATTGAATTAGGTATGTTAACCATTGATTAATGTATTAACAAAATCATTAACAATGCAATTGAAGTGGTATTTAAGTAAGTTAAAGTAATAACAACATAATTAAGTGTTAAAAAAGGACACATTGAAGTAACACTTACAAGTGGTGTTGAACCAACAGAAATTGGCTAAGTAAGAATGTGTCGACACATTCAGTAATAATGTGTCGACTCAGAGAAATAATGTCGACAAGTCAGAAATATTGTGTCGACACAGAGAATATGTGTCGACACTTAAGAGTTATATTGTCGACTTAACCAGAAATGTAATGTCGACTCAACCAGGATAATGGTGTCGACACTTACAGAATATGTGTCGACACTTATCCTTAGAGTCGACACAGAATTTCTGTCTATCTACTATGTATCCAAGGTGTCGACATAACCACAAATTGGTGTCGACACATAGTAGGCTGAAGTAATGTCGAGACAATAGAAGTTTGTGTCGACACATTCCGTCTGTGTCGACACATTTAGTCTGTTTTTGGCGCCTTTTGAACTTCTTTCAACAGAAGGTATAAATAGGTCAAAAACTCTTTCTGTCGACACGCTTCCAAGGTTTTCGAGACTAAAACCCTGTGTCGACAGTCTATCTTTCTCTCTTCTCTCAAGCTTTCTCGACGAATCGATGGCGCCAAGGATTGAAGACAACGTCAATGAAGGGTATGAGTTGGTGCGCCAGGCCTTTGCAGATGCGCCGCCAGATGTTCAAGGGGTTATCACCCTCCTCTCCGAGTCAGGGTTAGAATTTCTAATCTCAGAACCGACTAAAATCTGGAAGAAGGAGGTGCATGAGTTCTTTATCTCTGCATCAGTCCACTCAAATGGCCTCAAGATTAAGTCCAATGTTCAATGGACTAATGTGAAGATTACTCCAAGAAGTTTAAGAAAGATCTTTCAATTACAAGTAGTTGAGAATGAAGAGGAAGTTCCTAGTTCTAAGACAAGGGAAGCCCTTCAATGGTGTGGACTGGACTCGAGCATGAAGATTGGAGCTGCATTCAACAGGAAGGGTATGAATCAGCAAGGGAAGTTCTTGTCTGAAATTGTTGGGAAAGTGATCCTCTGCAAGACAGGTGGACATGATAGGATTTCTGCCTATATGTTCAGCCTTATGACCAGGATTGTTTTTACAATTCCTACTGATTGGTCAGGAGTACTCTTTGACAAGATCAAAGAAGGAATCAAGAAGCCAACATGGCTAGAATCATGAGCTTATATCTCTCTGGAGTGATTCCTGAAGTGATGCAGCAACTGCCAGGGACTAAGATCAATCATATGAGAAGGATGGATATGAGACTGTTCTCTAGGTGGGATAGGGTACTGTCCAAGGATGTGCCTGAAGAGAGCAGGCCAGACACCCCTGTGAAATCCCCTTCTCAAACTCAAGAAACTGAACAACAACAAGAAGACCCACTCAGGACACAGGTTGAAGAACAACCTGACTCAACTATAGTCCAGCAAGTGTCAACACCTGCACAGATGCAGGGGGAGCCAGTTCACTCTCCTGCTCAAAATGTATCTACTCCTGATCAGGTACAAGTGTAGGGGGAGCTAATGTATTTTACTAATAAAAGACATTGCTCATATTCTTATTACTGCACAGGTTCAGGGGGAGCTAGTGTCCACTCCTACTCTAGATACTACAATTACTGAACGAGTACAGGAGAAGCTGTTGTCAGTACAAGTGCAAGAGGAAGCACAGTTAGACTTATCTCAAGATTTAACTGCTGCAGAAGATACAGCTCAACTGGAATTTACTCTGGAGGAGTTATTCTCTGATGCTGATACTACTACTGATAAAGTAGGAGGAGGACCAGAAATTGAGAAGTCCATAGGTATGGAAATTGATCAGGAAGCTGAAGTTGAGCTACAGGTTGAGGAGGAGCTAGTGGATGTTGAGACTGAACAACAGTTCACTGGGACAGATACACTTCATCCTCCTCAAGAAAGAGTTCACCTAGATACTTCGTCTGATACTGAAACTGAAGAAGCCAGGATGGCCAAGAAAAGAAAACTTGTTGTATTTAAGAGAAGAAGCAAGAATTATAAGCAGGCTTTACAGACAACACCTCAACAAGTATCTCCTGCCTTTGATAATAACAAGTTTATGGTAGATCTACAGGTGAAATTGGATGAACAAAGAATGGCTCTGGAAAAGTATGTTGATGAAAATAGCAAGTCACTTCAGTTTGACTTAGCTCAGGATATAATGTCCATCCAGTTTCAAGTCAACATGCATAAGAAAGAAATGACAGATTGCTTCCAAAAGGGAGGCCATGCTGTGGTTTATCTAGCTCAACAACAGGAGGCTATTACTAAAAAGGTAGATGATGTTGTCCTGAAGCAAAGCTATGTCTTGGAAAATCAGTTAAGAATGAATGATAATTTAACTGAATCTCATCATGAGATAATAGAGGAATTGAAAAAGATTGTTCCAGGCCTGCCTGCAGATAAAACAAAAGAAATGGAAGAATTTGATAAGAACTTTCAAGCTGCTATTACTTCTGTTAAGACTGCAATCACTACCTCTCAAAAAGAAATATCTGAAAAGCTTCAAAAGTTAAAAGCATTTTTTAAAGAGGGTGTCAATTATCTGGATGGCCAAATCAGATTTCAAAAGGAAGATCTCAGAGATCATGTTTCTAGAGAAGCCATAAAGGGGGAGAGGATGCTAGTTCATGCAGGCTCAGAGCACTCCAAATGGGTGACCAATAGTATTCGAGCCACATTAGGATATCCCCCATTGTGTGATGATGCTATGGTGGCTGAGTCAGGAATACAAATAAGTCTACTTGAAGGCAATCAACCTGAGGTTGCCCAAGTCATTTACCCCCCTCCAGATTTTGATATGATTGATCAGCAGGTTCAAGGGATGTATAGTCCTCCAAAAGAGGTTACTAATATTGTTATTGGGAAGGTTGATAAGCCTGAGGCTACTTTGAAAGACCAGCAAGATGCTCTTCTATCTAAGAAAAGGTTTAGAGAGCAGGCTGAACTTAAGCCAGACTTTGAGCAGTGGAGTCCTACTTCCAGAAATATAATACTCACTGCATGGAAGGCTGTCAAAGACCAAGTGCAGGAAAGAGGCAAGTGGTACAATGAGATGGAATGGCAGAAGTATGAAGCCAGGCAAGAGGCCATTGTACAGTTTAGAAGAAAAGCCAAGCTGGGTAGGCTGCCTACAGATGCTCAGGAGCCAAACAAATATTTTCCAAAGCCCTTTCATTATTTTGAAAGGCAAAGGCTCAAGGAAGAAGCAAAGAAGAAGGCTGATCTAAAAGGCAAGAAGCCAGCTGAAGATTCTGAAGCTCCTGTGAAGGCTCAAGTTCTATCTGGCAAAGGGATTGTCATTAAAGAGCCTGATCAGTCTTAGTTTTTTAGTTCTTTCAAAGTATTTTGTAATGTTTTGATTAAATCATTAAATGTAATTCTCTGTATTCAAACATTATCAAGTTATAAACAAAATGTTGTTTGGCATCATATAATGTTCATTCTGTGATGGATTGTTTTTATGTTTTGTTTATATTAAGTATTCCTATTATGTCATATATCATCAGTTTATACTTTGTATAAATTGTGTATATCATTGGCTATAGGGTTATGACTTCTCCAAATAGGGGGAGATTGTTGGGTACATTGGAAAATGTGTACCTGATTTGAAGAAGCCCAACTTAGCTCAATGATATACATCAAGGTGTATTTGATGTTGTTTTGAGTTGACATGTGCAGGTGAAGAAGTATTAAAGAATGCAGAAAGATATTCTTAGTCCACAGGTCGACACCTGAAGAAATTGTGTCGACACTTCAGAATATTTGTGTCGACACTTCAGAATATTTGTGTCGACACTTCAGAATATCAGTGTTGACACAGGGAATGATAGTCGACCACATTTATGTCGACACTGGGAAGCAGTGTCGACACATAGAGAAAATCGTCGACCTCAGCACTGGGAAGCGGTGTCGACACCGTGAAAGATAGTCGACACCGTGAAAGATAGTCGACCAGAGAAGGTTAGTCGACACCGTGAAAGATAGTCGACTAGAGAAGGTTAGTCGACACCGTGAAAGATAGTCGACTAGTGAAAGATAGTCGACCAGAGAAAGATAGTCGACTCACAGAAGAAGATAGTCGACCACAACTGTGTCGAAACTGGGTGGATGTGTCGACACCAGAAGACTGAGTCGACACATTTTGGCAGGGTTGAAGATTGCTGTGTCGACACCTGAAGGCTGAGTCGACACATGCTGAGTTCTGAATCTACAATAATTGTGTCGACACACAGGACTTGTGTCGACACACTGTAGAGTCTAGACCATGTTATTTTCTGAAGAAGCTGTGTCGACTTAAAGGCAACTTAGTCGACATCATCAAAGACTGTGTCGACACCAAAGTCACTTGTGTCGACACAGATAGACAGATTGGTCTCGACACTTTCTAACTGACTGTCTCGACATTTTGCTGTCCAAGGCTAAGGTACAAGAACTGTTTGAAGACTTAACAGCTGTGGGTTGCCACCGTTTAACTGAAGCTGTCAGACCTTGTCAGAAAACAGTTAGAAACCGGATCAGCCGGTTACCATGAAGAAAGTCTATAAATAGACACATTCAGAAGGAATTAAGAAGCAGCGAAGCTAAGAAAAATTATAGAAGAAGATCTAAGAAGAAGAAACAGAAGGATTACGATCCTGTTGAAGTTTCAATTCAAGAAAGTGAAAAAGAAGATCTTCTTCAGAAGGTCTAAGAAGAAGAAGTCTGAAGTATCAAAAGAGGTGTTGGATAGAGGGAGATCCAGTCATCTTGAAGAAGAAGAAGGAAGCCATCAGTGGTTTCTCAAGAAGCTGTTTGGAAATCAACTCAGCTAAGTTCAGATTCAAGAAGCTTTGAAGAAAGTCAGATTCAGTTGATTTCATCAGCTGATCAAGAAGTGTCATGTCCTCTTCTCTCTCAACAAAGGCAAGACATCAAAATACCTTTTTCTAAATTTCTGTAGGATCTGTTTACACAGATCCGAGTTGTAAGCCTGTGTTATAAAGGCTGAGTGTAGGAGAGGTGATCTCTGAGTGGTAGGGCCTTTTGCCTGAGTGTAGGAGAAAGTTATTCTCTGAGTGGTAGGCCTTGAGGCAAGGCTGAGGTAGGGCTGTTGAGCCTGAGTTGTAGGAACCTATCCTGGTTCTGAGCTGTAGGATCTGAGGATCTGAGTATAGTGGAAGTTTGGCCGAATCTAGCATATTGCTAGATAGGTGAAGGGGGAAAGTGGATGTACCCAGACCTTGGGGAACCACTATAAAACATTGTGCAATCTGTGATGCTTAGTTGTCTGTGAATGCTGTGCTAGATGTTTTAAATTGTAATTGAATTCTGCCTAGATTTATAGACAATAAATTAGAACCTATTCACCCCCCCCTCTAGGTGTTTAGGTTGTCTTGAAAGTAAAACTATCAAGCTCGACCCCTGTCATACTGGCCGGGGGGTGGCTCATGGCCGGGCAACCACCCGAAAGATTGGGTGGCGCAATGGTGCTGGGAACAGAGCTACCTCCCCGAGCTCTCGGGTTAGTGTTTTCCGACGGTGGTCGGAGGCACCAAGTCACCAGACCACCGCCCGAGAGGTCGCCCGCCCCTGAAGAATCTATAAGGGATGGCGTCGAAGTGTGTCCGTGGCCGGACGGTGGTGGTGGAGGCTGCCACCCTCCCCCACCACCGTGACACATAACCGTCGTCCGATCTCCACAAGGAGTAGTCTTGGCGTCTTCTTCCTTTATGGAGACAGGGCAAGAGCCGCACAAATTCATACGTAAGATGCCCAGTTGGATCACGAATTCGTAAATGGACAACCTCTATCAAGGATCTCCCCTAGCGGATATGGACTCCTAAACCTTGCCCAACCCGTTTGAGTCGCTGAGGTGTGTACCTGTACTTCCATATCTATGACTAGCATTCTTTCTCCGCACCTTACTCCTTTTGTCCCGGCTAGCTTTTTCTTGACTGACCGGTCTTCCTGGCTTGGATCAAGGTTCATTGCAGTTCTTGCTTTCCGCCGAAGAGAAGGTGCGTCAGCAATGATTATTTACAAAGATCACAATTGGGATTCCTGTGAAAAAAGCTTTTGCTCAAGTAGGCCTCTTGGTAATTACAACCGTACGTAGGCCTCTTAGTTATTACACCAAGTAAACTTGCTACCAAGGAAACCTGCATCTATCAGGTTAGCTGCTGAATGGAAATCATCCATGGAACGTACTGGAGGAGGGTTTCCTCCCAGCTTCTTGTTTGGCTAAAGGATTGTGTTGAAAGAACCCCCGATCATCTAGGGCTTTTGCGATAGCACGTGGACGACCCAGAGATTATGGATTCACTCCCCTACCTCCAAATCAGAGCCCCGAACAATAGATCTGTGCCCAATTTGCAGTGGGGACAGCAGGAAGAATGGCGCAATCTGGTTTGATCTCAGATGCTAGATTAAGTTTGATTTGGTTATATGCAACCAAAACTATTAACAGAAACTTTGAAAATTTTTAGAAAAAAATCTAGACCTTTGGGGAAAAATTGGTGAACATAAAAGTTGTTTCTCTTGATGAGAGCTTCCTTCACAAAAAGTTTGAGAATTTTTAAAATTAATTTGGTATTTTTAAAGGCATAAACAAAATTTGTCTTGTCAAATTTAATGCCCAAAATTTCTTGGAAAATTATGAAAATGTTTCTAGGCTCATTTTAGGGCCCTTAGAGGTCGTATTAAAATTTGGGGTCATGTGGAATAGAATTGATTTTTCTCCAAATTTATAGGACCCTAGGGTCGCGCTCGAAATTTATTACCCACATTTCTCTCGGAAATGAAAATTGGAGCGCACGACCACCCTTCCTTATTTGACTAATAAATTCAAATTGTCTTATCAACGAGAGTAATCGAGGCAAGTAGACAAACTCTAAGCGTTTTGAGATTTCGTGAAACCACCGTGCACCTCGACTCTCAAGTATTTTGGGCTGACTCGGAAAGTAGAGTACGAGTCGCGAGTTACAAATTATTCTACACGAATAATAAAGGTATAACTCCTAAAAAGCCTTTGATCCGATTAAACTGTGAACTAAAAAAGCGCAACCAAAATATTAACGGATCTTAATAATGGGTGTAACATAAGGGAATCTTGTAAAAAAAAGTTGAAATGGAACTGAATGTGCCTCCTGTGGACGGAGAAGGAATTGAATGTGACTCTTGTGAATGGAGAAGGAACTGAATGTGCCTCATGTGAACAGAGAAGGAACTGAATGTGCCTCCAATGAATGGAGATGGAACTGAACATGCCTTCTGAGAACGAAATGGAACTTAATGTGCCTCTTAAGAACAGAGATGGAACTGAACTTGCCTCCTGAGAATGGAGATGGAATGAAAGCCTCCTCGATTTAGTGAATTGACTACTAACCATTTTCTTTATGATTATTCCAGTCTTGTATTTGTCCAGTTCCTTTATTTATTTCAGTGTAGTACTTTCAATTCAGTACTATTCCATTCTCGTACTGACCCAGTTCCTTTCAGTACTTTATTTCTGTTTAGTACTTTAAATTTATTACTATTCCAGTCTCGTACTGATCCAGTTTCTTTCAGTTCTTTATTTCAGTTCATACCTTTCAGTACAGTACTACTCTTGTTTTGTACTGGTCACATTTCATTCCAGCACTTTAATTATGTAGCTTATATTATCAACAGCTTTAATTACCGCATTTTCATTACTGCAGTTTACTATTATAAGCACGGGTCTTGCTCTGACGACCAGCTGTCTGTTAAGGCCGAGCCTTAGTTGGGGATAACTAGAGTTGAGGTGTTCCTCCAAGTTTAGCCCCAAATAGAGTGCTCTCATACTTCTTGTCGAAAGTTGAGCTAAGCGTTGTTGCCCGAAGTTTGATGTATAGTAGGGCAAGCAGCTGCAAACCCGGTGTGTGTTAGCATAATTGTTTGATTGATTGCTTATAAATTACTTGCGGTGGAATTGTTGTGGGTCAGTCCCTTCCACAGACCGTTCGTACCGGTGCGAGAAGGTCGACGACTCAAGGCGATAGGGAGATGGGTACCATGGGTGACCGAATGTTATGTTTTTCCCCATCAGGTTTACCTCTGTTAGTCATCCAAAATGAATCGCCGGATGTCGCTCACATCCAAGAGTACACGGGGTTGTACATTGGGGCCTAGGACTGTGCAGTATGACCCCCCCCCCAGAAGTGGCAGGATTGTCCACTACCACCGACGACCATATCAGTGAGGCCTGCAGGGCTTGCTATCCTGCTGGAACAGAAGCGGTCCATACTATGTCGACATAGGGTGTGTTTTGCATGGCTGTGAATGCATGCAACATGTTTTGCGCGTGATTTTGTGCGGCTGTGAATGCTTGCGGTATGTTTTGCGTGATTGAGAATGCTTGTTACATGTTTTGAATGGCTGCGAATGCTTGGAGTCTGTTTTGCGCGGCTGTGAATGCTTGTGACTTATTTTGCGCGGCAGTGAATGCACGCGGTATGTTTTGCGTTACTGTGAATGCCTGCAGCATGTTTTGCGCGGTTGTGAATACCTGAGGTATGTTTTTCGCGGCTGTGAATGCCTGCGGTATGTTATGCATGGCTGTAAATGCCTATGACATGTTTTGCGCGACTGTGAATGCCCGCGGAATATTTTGCGCGACTGTGAATGCCTGTAGTATTAATACAGGTTGTAAATACCTGATGTGTTGATGTGCTAGTGGAGCCTTTATCATAACTGATGTATATGTCTGTTGTTGTTCCAGTTATATTATGTTGCACCTCTTTTATGGTTCTCCTAGCCTATATGTATTAAAATTTGTGCCAACTCTCTCTTGCTTTTGTTATCTGCTTTTGTTGGGTGCATTAGCTTGTCCTATGGATATGGATCCAGGGAGGAGAATTGTTTCCACTTAGTTCTGTGACTAACGGTTTTTTAAATAACAATTCACAGGAAATGGAGCATCGTAGTGATCAGCTGTTGCAGGATGATGCGCAAACAGATAAGACAACTAATGTAGAGGCACCCCTGTTATCTTCGGAGTTTCAAGATGCGAGTCTCTAGCGAGCAGGATGGAGAGAGTGTGAGGAGTTATTATACATAGTACTTGTATAACCTATGGGCTTATGTATAAAGAGTTGCTACGACCCTAGTGTTCCTTTTAAAAAATATCATTATATATATTTATTGTGGCTTCCTATTAATGATTCCGCATTACTTTGATATGATGTGAATGTTGTGATTCTAGCCGAGCTAGGTGGCCAACTAGTGCTTAGTTGGGTGGGTGTTACCCCTAAAGAGCATTGGGTGGACGTATTTGGCAAGTAGTACCCCCTTTGGCCCTACAAGAGCAAAGGTTTAGGTGGGATACAAATGGATTCGCGCGATCATGATCCGTCCTTGTGGAGCAGTCTCAGGATCCCTCTGTCCCTCGCTTCATTCCTTGGTTCGGTACAAACCTTGCAGCGGAAGCCTGGTGGACCCTATTGCAGAGGCTTATGGAATTTTGACTATACAACAGTTTCTCCATACATTATTGTTTCCGCTTTATCAGTTATTTTGCAAATTTCCCCACTTTTGCAAATTTCGGACACTCTTTTCATGTTACTTCTCCAAATTCTAGAGTACAGTAACGAGAGATCCTCCTCTAGAGGATATTTCCCCACCCCCTCCAGTCCTAGTCGCCCCTACGGTTGTACCGTTTGCCGAGACTGACTTGGGGCAGACGTTGATAGCCATCCCGACGAATTTCCAAACACCCTTGTAACAGCAACCGCAGTAGCCGATAGTACCTACCAACCTGCTGACAACTTTTCGAGGACTGATGCTTCCCTCTTTCAGAGGCATAGAGACTACCATTCAGGCAGATGAGTGGGTGGAGTGCGTGTAGGAGCTTCTAGTTGGTATGATGTGCCCAACAGTAGCTGCAGTCCCACTGGTAGTGACCTTTTTGGAGGGATATGCTAGAAACTGGTGGAGAGCGGCTAGTCGTTTGACGTTTAGAGGGTAGCCGTTGAGCGTTATCGTATAGGGGGAGTTCTCGGAGGCTCTTCTGGAGTTTTTTATCTCGGATATTGACCGAGCTACTTTGCAGGTGAGGTTCATGCACATCCGACAGGATAACCGGACGGTGCCAGAGTATGAGAGAGAATTTATACACCTAGCACGCTTTTCAAGGAACTTGGCTTCCACTGACAGGGATAGAGCTTCCTGCTTCTACAGAGGCCTGTGAGATGACCTGAGGCAGCCCTTGATTATGATCTATCAGTCGATCTTCCATCCCAAAGCTACTCACACAACATCATTCGAGTTAGTCCAGCAGATGGTAGTCCAGCAGTGTAGAGGACAGGTTGAGGTCCCTAAAGGCCGGAGACGAGACAGAGGAGCTACTACCCACCGACAGGAGAGAGAGCACAGGCAGAGACAACACAGACATCCTTATAGGCGCCCACCAGCACCCCCAGCACTGCAGCAGGATACAAGACCAACTCCAGCACCACAACCCGTGCTAGTAGCTTGACAATCCGTTCCCTTTATAGGGATCTTTTCTTGTGTCAACAGCCAAGACATATAAGGTCCTTCTGCCCATAAGCAGCAGGGAGGTCAGGATTAGGAGCAGTGCAGGGAGGGCAGGTAGTACAGGGCCAGTGCCAGGTAGGCTTCAGAGGTAGAGCTGGCAGGAGAGGCCAACAGGGTCGAACAACGCCCTTGGAGGCCTATACCCTGGACTTACAACACGTACCGGCCCCCGATATTGTGATTGGCACATATTTTTGACCATGGAGATGCATCAGATACTGATATCTATGATATAAATTATATATGTATGTATGCCTATATCATGTGTGTTAGTTATATGATATGTATATTCACAATATCGTTAGGACTTATTTTGGTAGAAGGACACCTCGCCAAGACCCTCTTCGACATGGGAGCGACCCACTCATTTGTATCCCACAATTTTATCGCGACTAAGGAGAATGTTATTCGCTCGTCTGGACTGTCTATACAAATCCATCTATTAGAAGGATTGAATATGACGTCTACGGAGAAGTGCTCATTCCAGGCTGTACTAGGAGACTTGGAATTTGAGGTCTATGGAAAATCCTGGCGATAACCAATTTTGACATTATACTAGGAATGCATTGGCTAGCCGAGCACAAGGCTCAAATAAATTGTTCGACCCGAGAGTTTAGACTGCAGAACCTGGACGGACAAGCCATTACGCTAACAGGTATACCCTCTGTCACTCGCATTATTTTTACTTCTGTACAGATCGTGAAGTCAGTCCAGTAGAAGGAAAAGGTAATTCTTATTTACTTTGAAATGAACGACAAAACTCAAGTGCTCGCCAAGGTCCTGACAGTACGTGACTTTCCAGATATTTTTTCCGAGTACCTCCCAGGTTTGCCACCTCAGTAAGAGGTTGACTTTCAGATCGAGCTTGTGACTGGAGCTCGGCCAATGTCCCGAGCACCATACCGAATGACCCCAAAGAAATTGGCCGAGTTGAAGATTCAACTACATGAGTTGATAGATGATGGGTTCGTCCGCCCAAGTTCCTCTCCCGAGGGAGCCCCGATGTTGTTCATAAAGAAGAAGGATGTGACATTACGGCTATGCATAGATTACAGGGAGCTAAATAAACTTACAATATGAAATACGTAAGCCCTCCCAAGGATCGATGAATTGTTCGATCAGCTGCAAGGTGCATCTGTTTTCTCCAAGATGGACCTGAGATCAGGCTACTACTAGCTATGGATCTGGGAGGAAGATATTCCCAAGACTGCCTTCAACTCCTGCTATAGTCTCTACGAGTTCTTGGTGATGCCTTTTGGGCTCACTAATGCACCCTCTACCTTTATGGCACTAATGAATAAGATCTTCGAGCCCTTCCTAAATCACTTCGTGATCGTCTTCATTGACGATATTTTGATATACTCAAATACTAAGACAGACCATACTAGACACTTGCAGATGGTGTTACTGAAACATCGAGAACACTCCCTCTTTGCCAAGTTCAGTAAGTGCGAATTTTGGGTGGAAGAAGTAGGATTCTTGGGCCATACCATAAACAAGAATGGCGTAGCATTGGATCATGCAATGATCCAGGCAGTTCAAAGCTGGACACAACTCAAAATGGCAGCAGTTCCTTAGTGTTGCTGGGTATGACAGGAAGTTTGTGGAGGGTTTTCTAAGATTGCGTTACCCCTCACCGCCCTTATAAGGAAAGATGTTACTTTCCGATTGACACAAAAATGTGAGTCTACGTTCGTGGAATTAAAGAAGCAGGTAACTTCTGCCCAGTCCATACGATCCCCTCATGGATCGAGGGATTCCAGGTATATACTGATGCTACCCTGAAGGGATTGGGAGCCATTTTGATGCAATATTGCAAGGTGGTGTCTTACGCATCTCGCTAGTTGAAGCCACACGAGTTAAACTACGCAGCTCATGATCTAGAATTGGACATTATCGTCTTTGCCCTCAAGATTTGGAGACATTACTTGTACGGAGTAATATGTGAGATCTTCTCTGACCACAAGAGTCTCAAGTATATTTTTATTCAGAAAGAGATGAATCTCTGGCAAAGTCGATGGTTGGAATTCCTGTGCGATTATGACTTCACTCTCCAATATCACCTTGAGAAGGATAACGAAGTTGCAAACGCTTTGAGCCTCCAGCCTTCGATTATTGGGAGTTGGATGGAGCAGATTCCTAAGGAGCTATTCTAGTCTTAGATAGACTTGGAAATTACCTTTGTTGCCCGAAGAGATCCAGAGGACTACCATGCTCAGTTATATTGGATGGAGATCCAATGCGACATCTGGGATCGGATACGAGAGGCCTAGAAGATCGATCCAGAAGTAGTTCCGATCATTCGATCTCAACAAGTAGGGATCGTGAGGAGTATGGTCTGCACGATAGAATTCTGTAGTTTAAGCATCACATATTTGTTCCCTTTACTAGTGGAATTCGAGATGAGATTCGGTAAGATGCACACGAGTCGAGATATTCCATCCACCCTAGTGTGGTTAAAATGTATGTTGATCTATGCAGGATCATTTACTGGTCTGAAATGAAAAGAGACATCACCAACTTCATGACCAAGTGCCAGACCTGTCAAAGGGTTAATGTTGAATGTCGCAGCCCACAAGGCCTAATGCAGCGGCTGCCAATACCGGAGTGGAAATTTGAGGACATTTCCATTGACTTTGTCCATAGCTTACCTCGATCTCGTGCAGGAAATGACTCTATATTGGTTGTTGTGGAATGACTTACCAAGGTAGTGCAATTCATTCCAAACTGACAGGGTGACAAAGTTGATATTCTGGCCAGGATGTTGTTGGAGCAAGTAGTCCGGTTCCACGGAGCCTCGAAGTCTATTGTGTCAGATCGTGATGGATGTTTCACATCCAATGAGTGGAGATGAGTGCAGACATACTTGGGAACCAAGTTTTCCTTTAGCACCGCCTTTCATATTCAGATAGATGGGCATGCGAAAAGGGCGAATCGGATGATGGAGGATCTACTTTGACTTTGCATAATGGAGCACAGCGAGCCATGAGAGCAGCTGTTGCCTCTAATCAAATTTTCTTACAATAACAACTATCAGGCCAACATCAAGATGGTTTCGTACGAGGCATTGTATGGGAGGCATTGCCGAACTCCATTTACTTGGGCTCAGGAGGAGGACCTAGAAGCCTTAGGCGTGTCATATATTGATTACACTACGATAGTAATACTACTAATATAGGAATGGATGCGGGAGGCACAGAACTGACATGCCAAATATTACGATGTGTGACACCGATCGGTGGAGTTCAGCGTGGGAGAATTGGTATTTCTAAAAATCAAGCTCATACATGGTGTCTCCCGGTTGAGAAAGCAAAAGAAGCTAAATCCCTGCTATTTGTGCCCTTATATGATGATAGAGCATGTTGGCCCTATTGCTTATCGATTAGTCCTGTCCCTAGAATTGAGAAATCTTCACGACATGTTTCATGTCTCTTCCTTGAGGCGAGTCCTCCGGTAACCAGACCATCACCATCCTGCACCGCGAGTATAGCTATAGTCAGATAGATCCGTCCGGCTCAAACCAGACAGAATAGTGGATTATAAGGTGAAGACCTTGTGCAATAAGACCATTCTGATGGTCAAGATATTGTGGTCGAATTGCGGACGAGATGAGTATATGTGGGAACCTGAAGCACTCGTTCGAGAAAAGCACCCAAAACTCTTTCCCCATGTATGTTACTTCTCCCCTACTTCGAGTAGATTTTCGAGGACAAAAATCTTTTTATTTTTATTAGATTGTAACATCCCGACTTTTATTGGGCAAGCAGAACACTAGTGGGCCTAATAAAAATGACCTGAACCCCTACCCGTTACCTAGTAGGATGTAACCCTAAGCTAGAAATGGAGCTAGAGAACTCCAATTTGAGTTCTGTCATTTCCTGTGGCCTCATATAGTTAATACGAGCGCGTCAAAACTCATTCTGTCGGACCACAAGGTTATATGGTGGATATGACCGTTTCTCCTAAAACGTCACGAGTGCAAGATTTTGACTTTGGGTCTAGAGAACTCCGATTTGAGTTCTGTCAGTTCCTGTGGCTGCGTATGACGATTACAAGCATATCAGAACTCGTTGCATCACAATCCGAGGTCTAACAACAAATCTGGGCATTTTGACTGTTTAGCGCGCAATGATGTGCAGATTTTGGACTTTTAGCAAACGAACTCCGATTCGACCCCGATCAGTGTCATGGGACATATATGACCAATATAAAGTCAACGAAATTCATCCCGGTCAGTTTCGATGATGAGTGGTCAATCCTTGGTTAAATCAAGCACAATCATGCACCTAAAAGAATGCACACACTAGTTGTGACATAACACCCAAACTTTGACCCAACCCTCGATGACTTGGACCCACTTTAACTTTGACCAACATATGGGACCCACTCTAGGATTGACTCTGGTCAACCCCCCTAAAAAGACCATTTTTGAAATTTCTCCAAGGGGAGACCCCCCTCTCCATGGTGAATAGGGCCTTGCCCCTCACACATTTTAGGCCACGCAATCAACAATCAAGGGCCTTAGGCCAAGTGGAGGCCAACCAACACTTCCCCTCCACTTCTTTCTCTCTTCTCATTTGAAGCCCAAGCCCATAAGGGTTGTTCTCATTTATTTTCCCATTTGCGGGAAATCCCTAGACCTCCAGCTATCTTTGGACAGCTGGTGGGTGGGGATTAATCCCTCCCAAAGGATGGATTAATCCCACACTGCCGGTGAAAGGAGGAGGCCATTCCCCTTGCCTATAAAGGGGACTTGACCCTCCCCCTCTTCCCTCACTCAAATCAGCGAGCAACCCTTCCCTTGCCCCCTCTGTCGGAGCCCCAAGCGGACGAAAAACCAAACCGAAAATCCGCCTCCCTGCCTCCTCTCATGGCCGATCAGCAAGGACCCTCTCGAGCCCCCCAAACCTAGGTTAATACCTCTCCCATCCTCCTTAGCCATCTTCCTGACGAGCTGCATGCTCCCCCCGGTGGCCGGAGCACTGCCGACGCCACCCGAACCAAGTCCCAGGATGGGTGGTGGCTGTGAGTGGAGAGCCACCCCCAGCGCCAGTTATGGCGTAGGGGGAGTGTCAGACCACCAGGGATTGGAGTGTTAAACCACCGAGGATGGTAATCCCCAGTGGCAGAGAGCAATGGTGCTGCCGAAAAATGCCACTCCGATGGGACCCGAAAATAGAGCAAGGCACCCCAGCACTGGTTTTTTATTACTGCGGTGGCCGGCGATGCTAGGCCACCGAGCCATCGCCGACAAGGAGACTGACCCTCGGCATGCTGGCCGGGAGGTGGCTCATGGCTGGGCAACCACCTGAGAGATGGGTGGTGTGGTGGTGCTGGGAGTAGAGCCACCACACCGGGCTCTCGGGTGGGTGTTTTATGGCGGTGGCCAGCGGCGCTAGGCCACTAGACCATCGCCCGGGAAATTGCCGACCCAAGACGAATTGATCGGGGGAGACGCCTGCGTCTGTCAGTGGCCAGACGGTGGTGGTGGAGGCCACCACCCTCCCCCACCACCATGAGGCGCAGCCGCTGTCTGATCTCCATAAGGAAATCAGACGGCCCAGAGATTATGGATTCCCTCCCTGCCTCCAAATCAGATCCCCTCACAACGAATCTGTGCTTGATCCACTGTGGGGACAACAGGAAGAATGACACGATCTGTCTTGATCTCAGCCGCCAGATTAAGTTTTATTTGGCTATATGCAGCCCAAACAATTAACAAAAACTTTGAAAATTTCTAGAAAAAAATCTAGACCTCTGGAGAAAAAGTGGTGAACATGAAAGTTGTTTCTCTTGATGAAGGCTTCCTTCACAAAACTTTAAGATTTTTTTGAATTGATTGTGTATTTTTAAAGGCCTAAACAAAATTTGTCTAGCCAAATTAAAGGCCCAGAATTTCTTGGAAAATTATGAAAATTTTTCTATGCTCATTTTAGGCCCCCTCAGAGGATGTATTAAAATTTGGGGGCATGATGATCAAAATTGATTTTTTTCCCATTTTCTAGGAGCCTAGGGTCGCGCTCAAAATTTATTACGCTCATTTCTCTCGGAAACAAAAATTGGAGTGCGCGACCACCCTCCCTAAATTGAATAATAAATTCAAATTGTCTTATAAACGAGAGTGACCGAGGAAAGTTGCCAAACTCTAAGCGTTACGAGATTTCGTGAAACCACTGCGCGGCTCGACTCTCGGGTATTTTGGGCTGTCACGAAAAGTTGAGTACGAGTCCCGAGTTTAAAATTATTCTTGACGAATAATTAATGTGTAACTTCTAAAAATCCTTTGATCCGATTAAACTGTGAACTAGAAAGGCGCAACCAAAATATTAATGGATCTTAATAATGGGTGTAAAAAAAACTGAAATAGAAATGAATATACCTCCTGTGAATGGAGAAGGAACTGAATGTGTCTCCTGTGAATGGAGAAGGTAGGAACCGGATGTCCCTTATTTGGGGATAACTGGAGTTGAGGTATTTTTCTAGTATTACCCACAAATAGAGTGTTCTCATGCTCCTTATCGAAAGTTGAGCAAAGTATTGTTGCCTGAAGTTTGATGTATAGTAGGGCAGGCCGCCACAAACCTGGTGAGTGTTAGCATAATTGTTTGATTGATTGCTTGTAAATTGCTTGCGGTGGAATTATGGCGAGTCAGTCCCTTCCGCAGACTGTTCGTACCAGTACGGGAAGGTATATTACTAGTGGAGACGACGAACCACAGCTTGCTGAAGACCCTCCCTCATCTCCAACAAAGGACTCACGTCGCCATGGTGCCCACTCGGGGCGACGTTATAATCTCCGCCCTCGGCTCAAGCCCGTCTAATCCTTTTATTTATGTCATTTTATTTTTCGTATTTGTTGTGCAACTTGTTTAGGCATTTTATTAGTCTCTTTAAGTTTAACCAAAAAAACATTATAGCTTTATTTTCATTTTGGGCTGCTAATAGCCGGATGATGGTTGTAAGCCTATATATAGGCATAGGATGTTTCCTTTTGAGGTATTGAAGAAGAAAATTGAAAACCCTAAACCTACCTCTCCACTTCTCCTCTCTTTAGCCGCCCCCTCTCTCTCTCTCTTCCTCCTCACTATTTCGGCCGCCCCCCTCTCTCCATTCCCAAAAGCCGCCCACCTCCTCTACCATTCTCCCCTCTCCCTATCTCCTTCCTCAACACCTCTTCCCCCTCACAAGCAGCCCCATATCCGACCACCAACCTTCACCCATTCGGCCACCACCACTCTTGCCCGACCTCCATTTCCCCATACCCTTGGCCGACTACCTCCCCTTGGGTGGAGGTGGAGTGTTTCTTGCTCCGAGGAACTTGGAGACGGCGTGACGCGGCGACGGCGGAATCTCTTACTCCATCCGGCACAACTCCGGCGGAACAGCGGGCGAGTGATCCCTTTGTAAAGCAGTCAGAATCATCCATTCCGACTTGGGTAACGAACCTCTCCACTTCCGTGTGTTTCCCTCTTGATTTTTCTAGCGGCTGGAATAATTTTTGCGTTGCTTGCGAATCGTTGAATTTTCGTGGGTTTTGCTTTAAGTGTTGCAACATCACTACGCTTTATTTCTGAAAAGGGTTTGACGAACCCCGCACCTTTTTGTTGGGGGAGATCTACCATTTCTCGATCGTGTTTTCGGGTAGATCTTCTTTGGTACAACATCGCTCGTCCGGACCGGGTGGGTCCCTTTTGCTATAAAGGATAACGGCTTATAACCGCTTGTCCGATCTTTCCGACGGTGTGGCTACCGTATTGGCTTACTTGTTTAGTTTGCATATTAGCGCGCTGCATTTGAGCTTTGTGTGGTTGTCTTCGCGGGTGTTAGACGTCTCGCGCGTTAGAACGCTAAAGTGTTCACGTTGGCGGATAGTGGCCTGCATCAAATTTGGTATCAGAGGGAGGTTCCTGTCAGTTTCTTAATTGACACCCCCCTGTTATTTTTTGCACGTTAGCCCGCACTTCTGTTTGCACGTTTGGAGTCAAAAAAATCACAAAAAAAAATTTTTCCTGGTCTGCCAATAGCGGTGTAGATTTCTTATTTTTCAGCGAAAAAATCCAATTTTTTTTTAATAACCCTCATTTTATTTCCAGTAAGAAAATAAAAAAAAAATTATTTTTGGTAAATTGTCGAGCGGGATTAATTCCTTCTGTGGTCTGTCTAAGTCTGTTTTCTTCACTTGTGCATGCGCACTAGGCTCGGTACGGAATATCCCCCGTCGTCTTCCAATATGGATGATGACCGGCGTGAGGGTCGTGCCCTCACTGAGATTGAGGAGCTCCGTCAGGATTTCACGGAGCAGATGACGGCTATTCGGGAGGCTATACACGCAATGGGATTACAACAAGGAGCACCCGGTAATCGACCTCAGCACCAACGGGCGGGAGAAAATCACAATCCTTACCCCCACCCCCCTAATGAGCACGCTCCTCGAGCACCATACGAGTTTGACCTTACTCGGGCTGTCCGAGTTAAGCCGCCATCCTATGATGGATTGGGAGACCCCGAAGTCTTCCAGGACTAGGTCATGGAAATCGAGTGTTACTTTGAATGGTACGCTCTCAACGATGCGGACAAGGTGCGTGTGGCGAGAATGAAATTATTAGGGCGAGCCAAGATCTTTTGGCTGAACGAAGAGAGGCGCTTGTGAGTAGAGAATGGTGCAAGGCCCATCGGTTGGGAAGATATGAAGGCTAGGTTGACCGAGCAATACGTTCCCACGTACCATCGAACACAGATGTTCGATGATTTGGCTACCCTTAAGCAAGGGGCGAGGTCGGTTTCTGAGTACATGAGTTTGCTCAAGGATATGATGGTCCGTTGTGATGTGAAGGAGATGCCCGAGGTCACCCTGTCCAGGTTCCGTAAGGGCCTCAACCCCGATATCCAAGGGAAGCTATTGCGATACGGCCACACGGACTTACACGTGACATTCAACGCTGCGTTAGATATCGAAAAACACAATGCGCTTAAGGGAAAGTCACGTCCTTTCCAGAAGGGCAAGTCCATCTTAGGACCGCCCCTTGCAACCAGCTATAAGGATAAAGTAAAGTATCGGTCCTCCGATTCATCCTCCATTGTGGTGACGGCTAAAAACAATAGGAGTCCGACTGGGGAAAGAGTGCCGATAGGAAGAGTCAGCAGGACGAGCGTCACCTGTTTTGCTTGCGGGGTTCAAGGACACTATGCTAGTGATTGTCCTACAAAACCTAAACCCCTAGCCCTGTTAGATGTCGCGGGCGGGTCTAACGACCTTACTTACGAAGCAGGTGATTTTAGTGAGTCGGACGGCGTGCCGAGTGACATGGTTGACGAATCCCACATGATGGTGATGAGATGTATTTTGGCCACCCCGCGGCCGTTAGACGAATGGAATAGGACAAATATCTTCACATTAAATTTCAAGAGCGGTGAGAAATGGTGTAGGCTGTTCATAGATAGCGGTAGTTGCATGAATGTCGTGTCTGAAGCCGCCGTGAAACACATGTCCCTAGTTGCTGAACCACACCCTCACCCGTATAAGGTGGCGTGGGTGAACAAGTCATCCCTCCCCGTGGCGAAGCGTTGTCTAGTTCCCCTCACCATCAAGGCCTACACCGAACAGGTTTGGTGTGATGTCATCCCCATGGATGCGTGTCACGTCTTACTTGGGCGCCCTTGGTTGTTTGACCATGACGTCACCCACTATGGTCGGGCTAATACTTATGAATTCAAGTTTAATGGCCGCGTCATTGTCTTGAAGCCCTCTCCTCCGAAGGACCCTTCGACCCCGTCCAAGGACACCGTCATCACAGTCGAGAAGAGAGCATTGGGTCTGATTGGTAGGAAGGAACTTACCCGGGCTACCTTCATGGACGGAGTCCTTTATGCTTTAGTTTGCCTCCAAGTCATGGACGATGCGGCGTTATGCGCGAGCTTACCCCCGGCATTGAAGTCGCTCCTAGAAGAATTTGTGGATGTGTATCCGGACGAGCTACCGTCTGAGTTACCCCCCATGTGGGACATCCAACACGCCATCGACTTCATCCCCGGCTCCTCCCTACCCAACCTCCCCCATTATCGCCTTAATCCGTCCGCGCATTTAGAACTACAAACCCAAATCACAGAGTTATTGCGAAAGGGATTTATCCGCCATAGCATGAGTCCATGCGCCATGCCCGCCTTACTTGCCCCCAAGAAGGATGGCTCGTGGAGGATGTGTGTGGATAGCCGGGCCATAAACAAAATCTCTGTCAAGTACCGATTCCCCATCCCCCGTCTCGACGATTTGCTAGATATGTTGGCCGGCGCCACGATCTTCTCCAAGTTGGATCTTAGGAGTGGTTACCACCAGATCCGAATTAGAGAAGGGGATGAGTGGAAGACCGCCTTTAAATCTAAGGAGGGCCTTTATGAGTGGTTAGTGATGCCGTTTGGGCTATCCAACACGCCCAGCACATTTTTTAGGATGATGACCCATGTTTTCCAACCTTACATGGGGAAATTCATTGTGGTGTACTTCGATGACATCCTAATTTTTAGCACCTCCATGAGTGATCATCAGTCGCATTTAAGAATCATCCTAACCACGTTAAAATCTGAAAAATTATTCGTGAACATAAAAAAATGTACCTTCCACGTGACATCCGTCGAGTTCCTCGGTTACATCGTTAGTTCAAAGGGAATCCATGTAGACCCTAAGAAGGTGCAAGCCATAAAGGATTGGCCCGAGCCCGCCAACATTCGGGATGTGCGGAGTTTCCACGGACTCGCCACCTTCTACCGGCGGTTTATTAAGGATTTTAGTAGCATAATGGCCCCCGTAACCGAGTGCATGAAGAAGGGTGAGTTTTCTTGGACGAAGTTGGCCGCCAAGGATTTTCAATTAATTAAGACGCGCATGTCCGAAGCCCCCCTCTTGCGTCTCCCAGATTTCTCCAAGGTTTTTGAATTATCTTGTGACGCTTCGGGAGTGGGGATTGGGGGCGCATTGAGCCAAGAAGGTCACCCGGTGGGGTACTTCAGTGAGAAGCTTGCCGGCCCGAAATTGAACTATTCTAACTATGATAGGGAATTCTACGCGGTCATCCGATGCCTCCAACATTGGCGGTACTACTTGCTTCCTTAGGAGTTCGTCATCCTATCCGATCACGAGGCGCTACGATTTATCAATTCGCAGTCAAAGGTGAGCCCGCGACATGCTAAATGGGTCTCCTATCTTCAGGAGTACACATTCATCATCAAGCATCTGAAGGGTACCCTCAATCGCGTAGCGGGCGCTCTTAGTCGTGTCACGTTATTACTGTCCACATTAGAAGTTAAGGTGGTGGGCTTTGATAGGATTAAGGACGAATATGTCCACTGCCCAGATTTCGAGGACATATATTTCACCACTCAGGATAACCTACCCACAACCATTTCCGCGTTTTACATTCGTGAAGGGTATCTTTTCAACCACTCGAAGCTATGTATTCCCCGCTCATCCCTACGTCACTTCGTTGTGTGGGAACTGCATAGTGGCGGGTTAGGAGGCCATTTTGGCCGTGACAAGACTATCGCGTTAGTTGAGGACAAATTTTATTGGCCCGGCCTTAAGACCATGGTTAGTAAAATCGTGGGGAGTTGTCGGGCGTGCCAGTTGGAAAAGGGGAACAAGACGAACGCGGGGCTTTATACCCCTCTCCCGATCCCTTCTACGCCTTGGGAAGACGTTAGCATGGAGTTCATTCTAGGCCTTCCGATCACGTTTAGGCGTCACGACTCGATCTTAGTTGTCGTTGACCGTTTTTCCAAGATGGCATATTTTATCGCTTGCAATAAAACTAACGACGCGTCACATGTCGCTCAACTTTATTTTAAGGAGGTAGTAGGTCACCGCGGCGTTCCAAAATTGATAGTTACTGATAGGGACGTAAAGTTCACGAGCTATTTTTGGAAAACTTTGTGGAGGATAATGGGCACCAAGCTCCTATTTTCTTCGGCCTACCATCCGCAGACGGATGGGCAAACGGAGGTTGTAAATAGAAGTTTGGGTAGTCTGTTGTGCTGCCTTGTGGGAGACCATAAGGGTACATGGGATCTTATCCTTCCGCATGCTCAGTTGGCATATAATAATTCCAAAAATAGGTCCACGGGTCTGTCCCCGAATGAAATTGTGCATGGCTATAAGGCCCCGGTGCCACTTGACTTGATTCCGTTACCCCCATCTTTTAAATCAAGCCAATTCCCACAAGACTTTGCCTTTCACATCCATGACCTGCATAAACACATTAATGAGACGCTTACCGCACAATATGCATCCTATCAAGTTCATGCCAACACACAAAAACGAGCGTCTCCCCTAAAAGTCGGCGATTTAGTCATGGTCCGTCTCATCCCTGAACTGTTGCCTACGGGCACCTTAAAAGAGTTAGCAGACCGGTGAGCGGGCCCTTTTCGGATCTTAAAGAAGTTAGGCGAAAATGCATTTCTTTTCGATTTACCCGCTGATTGGGGTATTTCCCCTATTTTTAATGTTTCGGACTTAACGCCATATATTGCTCCGCCGCTAGAATTATCTTCCTCCCCGTTTACACCTACTACAGATTCTCTTGGGCGTAAGGCTGAGTGGGGTACGGGATCACTCGTTCCGTCGGTCTCCAACGGAGGTATGCCGTATGTTGATGCATTAGATTTTCCCCCGTTACTGCCTAAAGCTTTTCCCAGGTTTGCCAGGACAGCTTTCTTGCCCGACCGGATTCTACAGGATGATGTACTTCCCACTCCGGATGGCGACATGCGCCATTTCTTGGTTCGTTGGCGTGGTCGCCCCGCCTCGGATTACTCTTGGCTCCCGGAATCCGAGGTCGCGCTCTTGGATGATGCTCTTCTACGACGATATCTACAGGACAACTCATCGGTGATGAGTCCTTTTAAGGGGGGAGGATTGGTGGAGACGACGAACCACAGCTTGCTGAAGACCCTCCCTCGTCTCCAATAAAGGGTCTCCAACAAAGGACTCGCGTCGCCATGGTGCCCACTCGGGGCGACGTTATAATCTCCGCCCTCGGCTCAAGCCCGTCTAATCCTTTTATTTATGTCATTTTATTTTTCGTATTTGTTGTGCCACTTGTTTAGGCATTTTATTAGTCTCTTTAAGTTTAACCAAAAAAACATTATAGCTTTATTTTCATATTGGGCTGCTAATAGCCGGATGATGGTTGTAAGCCTATATATAGGCATAGGATGTTTCCTTTTGAGGTATTGAAGAAGAAAATTGAAAACTCTAAACCTATCTCTCTACTTCTCCTCTCTTTAGCCGCCCCCCTCTCTCTCTCTTCCTCCTCACTATTTCGGCCCCCCCCTCTCTCCATTCCCAAAAGCCGCCCACCTCCTCTACCATTCTCCCCTCTCCCTATCTCCTTCCTCAACACCTCTTCCCCCTCACAAGCCGCCCCATATCCGACCACCAACCTTCACCCATTCGGCCACCACCACTCTTGACCGACCTCCATTTCCCCATCATCTTGGCCGACTACCTCCCCTTGGGTGGAGGTGGATTGTTTCTTGCTCCGAGGAACTTGGAGACGGCGTGACGCGGCGACGGCGGAATCTCTTACTCCATCTGGCACAACTCCGGCGGAACCGCGGGCGAGTGATCTCTTGGTAAAGCAGTCGGAATCATCCATTCCGACTTGGGTAACGAACCTCTCCGCTTCCGTGTGTTTCCCTCTTGATTTTTCTAGCGACTGGAATAATTTTTGCGTTGCTTGCGAATCGTTGAATTTTCGTGGGTTTTGCTTTAACTGTTGTAATATCACTACGCTTTATTTCCGAAAAGGGTTTGGCGAACCCCGCACCTTTTTGTTGGGGGAGATCTACCATTTCTCGATCGTGTTTTCGGGTAGATCTTCTTTGGTACAACATCGCTCGTCCGGACCGGGTGGGTCCCTTTTGTTAGAAAGGATAACGGCCTATAGCCGCTTATCCGATCTTTCCGACGGTGTGGCTACCGTGTTGGCTTACTTGTTTAGTTTGCATATTAGCGCGCTGCGTTTGAGCTTTGTGTGGTTGTCTTCGTGGGTGTTAGACATCTCGCGCGTTAGAACGCTAAAGTGTTCACATTGGCGGATAGTGGCCTGCATCAATTACTTAAGGCGACAGGGAGATGGGTACTACCGGTGACCGAGCGTTATGTTTTTCCCCATCTGGTTTACCTTCGCTGGTCGTCCAAAATGAATCGTTAGATGTCCCTCACATCCAAGAGTACATGGGGTTGTACGTAGGGGCTTGGGTCTATACGGTACGACCACACCCAAAAGTGGCAGGACTGGACATTGCCACCGACGGCCACATTGGTGAGGCCCTCAGGGCTCGCTACCCAGCAAGAACAGAAGTGGTTCATACTATGTTGACATAGGGTGTGTTTTGCATGGCTGTGAATGCTTGCGGAATGTTTTGCATGGCTGTGAATGCTTGTGGTATGGTTTGTGTGGCTATGAATGCCAGCAAGATGTTTTGCGTGGCTGTGAATGCCTGCAGCATGTTTTGCGCGGCTATGAATGCCTGCAACATGTTTTACGCTACTATGAATTCCCACAACATGTTTTGCGTGACTGTGAATGACTGTGGTATGTTTTGCGCAGCTGTAAATTCTTGCGGCATGTTTTACGATATTGTGAATGCCTGCGGTATATTTTGCACAACTGTGAATGCCCGCGACATGTTTTTTGCTGCTGTGAATGCCTGCGGTATGTTTTGCGCGGCTATGAATGTATGCGGTATGTTTAGCGTAGCTGTGATTGCATGCAACATGTTTTTCATGACTGTGAATGCTTGCAGTATGTTTTATGTGGCTGTGAATGCCTGCGGTATGAATACAGGTTGTGAATACCCGATGTGATGATGTGCTAGTGAAACCTTTATTATAACTGATGTATATTGTTGTTGTTGTCCAATTATATTATGTTGCACCTCTTTTATAGTTGCTCCTAGACTATATTATACTAACTATCTCTTGCTTTGGCTATCTACTTTTGTTGGGAGCATGACCTCGTTCCCACGATATGGATCCGGGGAGGAGAATTATTTCCACTTAGTTCTGTGACAAACAGTTATTTAAATAACCATTCACAGGAAATGGAGGACTGTAGTGATCAATTGCCACATGATGAT
This sequence comes from Platanthera zijinensis, assembly GCA_039513925.1. Taxonomy (NCBI): domain Eukaryota; kingdom Viridiplantae; phylum Streptophyta; class Magnoliopsida; order Asparagales; family Orchidaceae; genus Platanthera; species Platanthera zijinensis. Next base: position 64,781,371 of record CM077092.1, on the reverse strand, counting down.
GCCCCAACAGAGAGGACTACTCGAGCAGATGCACCCCTGTTATCTTCGATCTTTCGAGACATGAGTCTCTAGCGAGAAGGATGGAGAGAGAGTGAGGAGTTATTAGATGTAGTACTTGTATAGCGTATGGGCTTATTTATAAACAGTGGCAACGACCCTAATGTTCCTATTAATATATATATATATATATATATATATATATATATATATATATATATATCGTTATATATATTTGTTGTGGCTTCCTGTTAATGCTTCTACAATACTTTGATGTGATGTGCATGTTGTCATTCTAGCTGAGCAAAGTGGTAACCTAGTGCTTAGTTGGGTCGGTATTACCCCTAAAGAACATTAGGTGGACATCTTGGCCAAGTAGTACCCCTCCGGCTTGACCCGGGCAAAGGGTCGGGGGCTACACAGCCTCCTTTTTAGCAAACTTGATGGTTAAGTTGGGCTTTACAGGGACTTCCCAAGAGATCATCCATCGCAGTACTACTCCAGCCCGAGCACGCTTAACTATGAAGCTTTTCAACTTCTCATCAACAATTGAGCTAATTTGTAGCACCTCTTTTGTAATGACCATATAATATGGGTCTGACCGGGGCCCTACTACATATAGATGCCATAGCTTTAGCAATATAAAATGATATGAAAGAACTACTCAACTCAAAACTCATAATGTAAACAACGGAAACATTAAAATAGACACTAGAAGTTAACCACAAATCATCGGAGTCCAAATGGCCTCATGACTTTACAATAATCAGATGTCCAAATCTTCATCAACATTAAACATATCAGTGAACTATAACACTCTGAGGCTACCTCAACATGCAAGCCGAATTACAGTGAATGAAACATAACATGCCAATATACAAGAAATATCAGAAGGGGTACACTTCATGAGGCTTAGGCCTTTTGGGTCGGCGAGATTGCTCCAACTTGTTATCCTTGCCTTGTAAAAATTTGTTGTAACATGGGTCAACAAAGACTGAACTCAACTATGTAACCAACACCCCTCCTCCCAGTCGTCCCTAACACACCCCGAGGCACTCCATCACCTTGCAGGTCAGCACTTTGTATGCATATGTAATAAAACATAAACTTATATAGCAAACAACAGGTTTTGGTGTCTCAAACATCAAACACATTTTTATGTTGAGCATATAAATAAAAGGGGGCATAAAATGCAACATGTATGCAAACTTGGGTTTCACCCATGGAACCCTATAGTGCATATGGTTCTACCATATCATTACACATCATCATCTCACATCAATCACATGGGTACTCTCATTTCCCTAAAGACATACAAGCTTAAGGCCAAGAACTCTCGCTGAGACCCCTCCCGCACATAGATTATAACACCATCGGGCTGGTCCATCAAATCCACCGTTCTTGCCAATTTCATCAATTTCACCACAACGGATGCTAAGGATCCTTGCTGAACCTTGCCCGCTCGTAGGCTTCATTGCTCGGGCTTGTCCAAAAGCTTGACATCCTTGTCAGTTTTCACAAAGGGGGACTTGCCTTGCAAAGACAACCTCCACACATGAATCACAACATCACAGGGTGAGCCAACCGACCACAAATACACAACCACGCATTATAAATACATTCAACAAGAATATCTCTCTCCGATCCTAAATCATTATTCATCTCACGCTAAATTAAGGTCATGATAATGACATCTTCGCCGCAAAATTGATCTCTAGCAAGATCCTTAAAAATGCACATCAAACATCCATGAATCGGACCACCAATCACAATTTCGGCTTTACCCACCATACTTAATCCACTAAGAGAGTAGATTTATAATTTAAAATATGTCGGGGATGGAAACAATCAACCTGGTGGTTCTTCCTGAACCAAGGCAACCTAATCACCTCTCATTTGAGAGATCTGGTGCCGAAAAATTGCAGAAAAATAAAGGAAAGAATAAGAGATGTCATGGACGCATCTAAGACCGGGAGGAGAGATATTATTACCTTACAATTCCTCTTCCTAGCCATAAAGACCTTAAAGAAGCACGAATTAATGTAATTGCGTCTACACCCTCTCTACAGATCTGGTCTCGGATCGTCAAACAGAGTTTTAAAGTTCCAATAATGGCAAAAATTAGGCTGTCTTCCTCCTCCACTCTTTCCGCTCACGAGCCGTCAAGTGTCAAGAACTTTCAGCCCAAATGAGGGGAAGGATCTCCTCTATTCTAACCATGTCTCCCACTACAAACTCCGCATTCATGTGTGCATGCAATAAAATATTGACTGCCGATATTAAGCAACCTTCAAGTGCTCTTGAATCGTCCGCACCAACTCACAAGTGTCTGCCACTGCTTCTTTTCCCAAAAGTTGAGTATCTCCCGCCTCTATCCATTACATCAGTGTTTGACACTAACTACCAGACAATGCTTTAGACGGTGCCATCTGAATGCTTTCTTGAAAGCTATTATTATAGGCAAACTCAACTATGAAAAAGTAGTATTCCCATCTCTTACCAAAATCAAGAGCACACATCCTCAACATTTCTTCCAATGTACGATTTGTCCTCTCCATTTGACCATCCTTCTGTGAATGGAACATTGTACTAAATTTAAGCTTAGTACCCAAACTCCGTTGCACAAGCCTTCGGTCTTTAGATGTGAACCGCCCATCACTATCATTGATGATACTCTTTGGAATCCCATGCAATTGCACAATGTCCCTAACATAAAGCTCTACTAGCTTCTTCCACACCATCTTCCTTTCAATTTGGAATGAAGTGAGCCACCTATTTATGCAATCCACAATCACCCAAATCGCATCATTACCCTACTGCGACCGAGGCAAATCATGCACCAAGTTCATAGAGATGTCATCAAATTTTCACTCGGAAATAGGAAGAGGCTTCAGGAACTCGCCCGACCACTGACGCTCAGCCTTCACTAAGGCACAAGTCTGCCATCAGCTAATATACAAAGCTACATCCCACTTCATCCCAGGCCACCAAAAGAATTTCTTCATATCCAAGTACATCTTCGTACTACTTGGGTGAATGGAGTACTTCATAAAGTGGGCCTCAAACATCAACTACTCATGAAGCTTGCTAAACAGCGGTACACAAACCCTTCCACCCTTCTTTAAGATCCCATCAACCATTTCCAAGGTAATGCCCTCGCCTTTCTGAGCTTCTACCACTAATGGATGGAACAATGCATCCACATTGGTTGCCTCCCGAATATGATCAGACATGTCACATTGCAACTCTATCAAGTTTAATCGTGCCACGCTACACTCTCCTCTAGCTACACAAACAATGCTAAGAGATTCAAAGTCTCACACCAACCGCTGATCATGGGCATCAATTCAGTTCCCTGGCCCTGAATATTTCCTACTCAAGGCATCGACCACCATGTTGGCCTTGCCTGACATTTATTGAATTGCTACGCCATAGTTCCCAATGAACTCGACCCACCTGCGTTGCCGCATGTTCAAGTCTTTTTGATCCAAAAGATACTTTAGGCTTTTGTGGTCCGTATATATCTCCATGTTTGCACCATACACGTAGTTCCTCCACAACTTTAACTCAAAGATTACCATCGTCAGCTCTAAGTCAGGGATGGGGTAATTCCTCTCATGAGGCCTTAGCTGATTCAAAATATGAAATCCCTTAGTCCCACAAGGAGCACTTAGGATTGGAGCAAACATTAACCTTTCCTTCAAGGTCTCGAATGCAAAGGATCACTCCGACGTCCATACAGCCTTCTGATCCTTACGAGTAAGAAATTTGAGGGGCAATGTTATCTGCGAAAAGTTTTCCAAAAACCTTATATAGTACCCAACTATTCCAAGGAAACTCCTGACTTCCGCAACGGTTCTCAGAACTGGACAATCCTGATGGACTCAAATTTCACCGGATCCACCGCCACTCCATCACCACAAATCATATGGCCCAAGAATGCCACCTTCTCTAACCAGAACTCACACTTTGAGAACTTAGTCTAAAGCTGGTTCTCTTTCAGGATCTACAAGACCACTCTCAAGTGAGTCTCATGCTCCACCTATGACTTGGTGTACAGTAGGATATCATCAATAAACACCATCAAAAACGATTCCAAGTACTCCTGAAACACTCAGTTCATCAAATCCATGAACAAAGGCACGTTCGTCAAACCGAACGACATCACCGAGAACTCAAAGTAACCATACCTTGTCCCAAGCACCGTCTTGGGAATGTCCTCATCCCAAATACGCAACGGGTAATACCCCAACTTCAACTCCAGCTTGAAGTACACCACTGACCCTACCAACTGGTCGAATAAGTCATATATCCATGGAATTGGATACTTATTCTTAACAGCCAACTTATTTAGCGGTAGTCTATGCACAACCGCATACAGCCATCTTACTTCTTTACAAATAACATTGACACACTCTATGTCAAAGAGCTGGACCTAATGTATCTTTGCTCCAATAGCTCTTGCAACTGTACTTTGAGCTTGGTTAGATCCTTTGATGACATCCTAAATGGAGGACGTGACACCGACCTTGATCCTTTCACCAATTCAATCGTGAAATCGATCTCACATTGAGTAGGTGATTCTGGAAGCTCCTCGGGGAAAACATCCTCAAACTCTGCCACCATTAGCACTTCTCTAATTGACAGCCTCATGGAATGGAAGTCCAACAAAGCTACGAACTTTACACCTCCCTGGTTTACTGCACGCACTATCTACATGGACGAAATTAGGGAGAAATCCACTCAACTAAGGCCCTAGAACTTGACTTCTTCTTTTCCCTCACTCCTCAGTGTTATCATCTTCAATAAAAAGTTAATACTTGCCCGCTACTCTACAAGCAAGTCTATCCCCAATATGACATCAAATTCGGCTAGCTGTAGGATTGCTGCCACCAGCACAATGTTAACTTTACCTAAACTCCAACTAATGCACCCTTTCTTTTTGGTAGTCATTAAAGTCCCATTGGGCATGCACACACTAAGCTCTACATCTATCTCAAAGGGCTCGACATCAATTCTCTGGATAAATTTTTTCACAAGAAAGGAGTTTGACGCTCCCGCGTCGAACAACACTTTAGTGCGGTAGTCGGAAACTAGAACACAACTTCGCATACATGCAACAAACACAAACAGTTACAAATGGTTTTAAACTAGTAAACGAACTTAGACTATTCATACTTGTCACCACATCGGGCTGACGAATTGCTTCATGCTGCCCAGGACTGTAAGCTCTAGGCTGCACTAGAAGGAAACATGAAATACTAGATTCTGCCGCCTTCATTTTGTCGGCATAACTAGGACCGAAATGCATTGACTGCTCTTGCCTCGGCTCGGGCTCAACACCACCCTTGTTAAAATTTCAAGATATGTGGCCTAGCACGCTACACTTGTAGCACATTGACGGTCCCTTGAAATGAGACTCTCTCAACGTAGCACATTTCTTCTCTCCTAACCTGAAAGGATGGGGCTTCTTCCTCCACCTACTCCCTTCTAACTTTCACTGCGACTGAGAAGGCTTTCCTTCTCACTACTTCATTACATGACCCTTATGACATTAGGTTCACTCCATGTTGCTTTGAAACATCCTAGCGGCTTCAACTAACTTATTGAAGCCCGCATTGCTTAAATCTATGAGTGGTTACCTCAAGTTCTCTACCAACCCATGATAGAAGAGATTGTCCCTCTCTTCATCATCATCCATGGTCATTCCCTCATAATGACCTAGATAAGGAAACTCTTGCACATACTCATCCATGGTTCTATCTCGCTATACCAAGTGCAAAAAATTCCTCTAAAGAGCTAACCTTTTAAACGATGGAATATACTTCTTTAAGAAGGCACTTGCAAACACATCGATGGATGGGGTGCATCCAGGAAACTAACGTTAGTTATGGCTCACCCACCATAGCTTTGCATCACCTTCTAACACGAAGATCGCAAATTGAGACTACTTATCCTCTAGTGTCTCTACCGCTCTCAAGAGTTCTAGAATCCTTGCTAACCAGTCCTCAACATCAGTCGTTGTGCCGACTCCCTTGAATGTTGTAGGATGGAAACTCAAAAAATACTTAATCTATCGGTATCCCTGCCGAATGACAACTCTCTCAGCCAATGGCTATGCCTTCCTGGCCCCTCCACCCGATATGACCGGTGTTGTATCCGGGGTAACATGAGTCATTACCTAAGCAATAGGGGTCACAACCTGTGGTGCAGCCGCAACTTGGGCTACTACTATTGCCTTTATTTGCATGCGACAAAAATTGTCTGGGGATAAACCAATGGCCATAGGACCTAGAGCAGTAGCACTTCTCACTGAAGGCTCCTCTCGAGACCTTGACGTCCCGCATTGTCACTTCAACCTAGCATAAACATGAAAAAAAACGAATCACGTTCTATTCACGAAACTGGAACACATTGACACTCATGTCCAGCAACATAATCCTATGTGGAAAACTTCCTTACACAATTCAATTACTCTAAATCAGTCACTACCTTAACCTGGACACAACCTAGCTCTAATACCAAATTGTAATACCTCCCCTATAATGACCATATAATATGGGTCCGGCCAGGACCCCACAACATATAGACGCCAAAACTTTAGCATTATAAAATGATATGAAAGCACTACCCAACTCAAAACTCATAATGTAAACAATAGAAACATTAAAATAGAAACTACAAGCTATCCACAAAACATCGGAGTCCAAATGGCCTAATGACCATATAATAATCAGATGTCCAAATCTTTATCAACACTAAACACATCAATGCGACATAATACTCCTAGGCTACCCCGACATGCAAGCCGGATTACAGTGAATGAAACATAACATGCAAACACACATGAAATATCAGAAGGGCTACACTTCATGAGGATTAGGCCTTTTTGACCAACAAGCTTGCTCCATCTTGCGATCCTTGCCCTGTAAATAATTGTTGTAACGTGGGGGCAATGGCTGACCTTAACTGTGTAACCAATACCCCTCCTCCTAGTCATACCTAGCGGACCCCAGGGCACTCCATCACCCTACAGGTCAGCACTTCATATGCATATGTAATAAAACATAAACTAAGATAACAAACAACAGGTTTTGGTGTCTCAAACATCAAACACATTTCTATATTGAGCATATAAATAAAAGAGGGCCCACAATGCAGCATGTATGCAAAGTTGTGTTTCACCCTAGGCACCATATAGAGAGTATGATACTAAAATATAATCACACATCATCACATCACATCAATCATACAGAAACTCTCATTTCCCCAAAGGCATACAAGCCTAAGGCAAAGAACTCTTGTTGAGACCCCACCCGCACAAGGTTTACAACACCACCGGGCTTGCCCATCAACTCCAGTGTTTTTGCCAATTTCATCAATTTCAGTACAACCAATCCTAAAGACCCTTGCTTGAACTTGCCCGCTCGTTGGCTTCACCGCCTGAGCTTGTCCATATGCTTGGCTTCCTCGTCAGTTTTCACAAAGGGGACTTGTCTTGTCAGGACACCCTCTACACGTGAATCACAACTTCATGGGGTGAGCCACCCGACCACAAAGTTAAAGCCACGGCTTAGAAAGGTATTCAACAAGCATATCTCTCTCCGACCTTAAATCATTATTCGTCTCATGCGAAATTAAGGACATGATAACAACGACTTCTCCGTAAAATGGAACTCTAGTAAGATCCCTAAAATGCACACAAAAATAGCTGAATTGGACCACCGGTCATGATTTCCGCTTCACCCACCATTCCTAATTTACTATAGGAATGGATCTCTAATGCAAAAAATGCCCGGGATAGACACAATCTACCATATGGTTTTTCTTGAACTAAGGCAACCCAAACCCCTATAATTTGGGAGATCTGGTGCCGAAAAATTGCAAGAAAATAAAGGTATGAAGAAGAGATGCCATGCAGGCATCCTAAGACCAGGAGGAGAGATGTCATTACCTTACGATTCCTCTTCCTATCCATGGAGACCATAAAGAAGCACAGATGAATGTGTTTGCTTCTATGTCCCACAAATCCGGCCTTGGATTGTCAAACAGAGCTTTGAAGCTCCCATAATGGCAAACATTAGGTCGTCTTTCTCCTCCAATCCTTTCGCTCATGAGCCATCAAGTGTCAAGAATTTTTATCCCAAATAAGGGGAAGGATCTCCTCTGCCCTAAATAGGGTTCACAAGGATAGATCTGGGCTATCAAATAAATTTCGAGGAAAATTAGAAGCCCAGAAATTGAAAAATTACAAAACCGATTCGCGAAATTGTTCAATAACTCATACTATCGAGTAGCTCAGATGCTCTCGACGATATCGTCGAGAGCTGCCCACTTTCTCAATGGTATGCCACAACCGATAGTAGCGCTACCGCAGGTGGTAGATTCCCGACAGCCACCAACCCATTCTGCCCAGCCCTTACGATGATACCATCGAGATACCCATTCTCAATGGTACGCTATCACTGGGCAATAGCTCCAGGTTTGATTATGAAAATTTGGGGTATTACAAAAATATTAATCAAAGTGGGTGGTTGGGAATGTTTGTTCTCTATTCTCGAGGTTGGATTCCAAGAGGTCACGCTCGAGTTTCTCACTACCTTCTGTGTGTTTGAGTCTATAGATGGGGCAATCAGCGATCCGACGTCCGTGTCATTCCGGGTGATAGGCCACATAGATATGTGTGGTGTTGACGTGTTGGTAGTAAATTCGTGGATATACACCCACGAGGAGCTCATAGTGTTGGACATCAAATCCATTCCCTATGTGTTCCCCGAGGGCTATCAGATATATTTGCTTTAAAAGTTAAATGACCATTGTTTTTAATATTGGGGGATTTCAAAGTTGGATTTCATGATGAGATGACCCACATTTACTACTTTCCCATAATTTTTTGTACAAAATCTACCATTTAAAACATTGATATAAACATGAAATGCCATTCATGATACATGGGTATTGTAGAAATTTCCCCTTTTGACACCCATTGGATCCCCCATTTTAGGTATATTAATTGGAATTGATAATCAACCAACTTCCTTCTTTCCTCTTCTCCCTCAATTCCCTTTCTTGGATAAACTAGAAAGTGTCTTAATTTGGTTAAAATAAGCATTGCAGTAAATCATTCTTTCTTATCATCTTTTATCCCACATTTTGGTGAAACTTTAGAAGAAAGTAATGATTTTTTTAGCAATCTGGTGTTCCCATGGTGAGATATCCCATCAATTATAGGCAATTTCTTTTCTTTTGCATAAGATATGAATATTGCTATGTGACAAATCAAAAAGCCAAATAGAGAAGTTAAACATTTAAAAGCAAGATAAGCAAAAATCCTAGGGAATGAGGGGTCATGAATGACCTTCCCACACATACTTTTAGTTTGATTTAGGTGTCAAAGTATGACACAATACTAGAAGCCTAGTCATAAATCCACTTTTGATAAGACATGAATTTGTAGTGGAGGAAGTCATGTGTAGCCAAGTGTATGGTTTGTTATATTGTATGTTTTAAATATTATCGCCTTGGACAACATAAGAATGAACACCTATTATGAAAATATACTGCAAAGGGAAACACTAAGGAAGCACCACAACAATCTCAAAAATTGTAATGTGGGTCATAAGGTCTGAATGGACAAATGAAAGGGTACTAAGTGTGTAGATTTGAACTTTTTGAGGCAATAGAGGATTGGCAGGTTCAACCAAGGGCTTTAATTTAGCCCAATAAGAAGCCAAGGAAAGTAAGGGAATAGTTACTATTATGATTTACATTTTCAATAATTTAATTAAAGTTTTGTTTAACATAGGTGCTAGTCATTCTTTTATTTCAAAGGCAAGGCAAAAATTATAACTTTGTCATACCTCCAATGAATTAATAGAGTAGATGTCTAATAACATTACTAGGAATGCAAACCTTAGATGCAAGACTACCATATTGATAGAGGACATACAAATTGAAATGGATCTTGTCATGATACCTCTACACTGCAAATTGAAGTGGATTTTGTAATGCTACCTCTACTAGTTTGATCTTGAAGTGGTGATAAATCGTCATAAAAAGGAAGTCAAAATCAAAGTGTCGGATCAAACACATGTTTGTTTTTAAAGGAATTTATAGTGTAGCAGAGGAATTGATTTCAGAAATGAAATATATTAGGAATATACTAAAGTCTATGAAGCAATGTTAATTATGATCAAAAGATAAAATAATTAAATGAAACAATTCAATGATGAATCCATAGTTTGTGAATAACTCAAAAAATTCATGAAAAATTACAAAATATCCTCACTTGAAAGAAGGGCAATTTGGGAGATTTGGTTGAAGCAGAAAGGAAAATAGTGAAGAAGATTATGTATTGGATCCAAAGGAAATGACTAAACTAAAAAGTCAATTAGAATAACGGTTGGAGAAGAAGTTTATATGACAGGGTTCCTCTTTACGGGAGTTCCAATATTCTTTGTTGAGTAAAAGGATGGTACGGTGAAATGATGATATTATGCATTGATTAATATGAACTAAGCAAATTCATTGTTAAAAACATAAAATAAATATTTGTTGTCAAAAATTGATGAATTATTTGATTAGTTGTGTGGGTACAATATGATACTTTATAACAAATATAATTTATATATATGATAGTGATAGACAAGGAGCTCTGCCCCTATGACCAATCACGGCGTACCTCGACCCCGACATATACGAGGCTTCGCCCCTATCAATTAATTAATACAACTTAAAATAAGCATACTATTAATTATTTTACCTTAATGCAAATATTATCATGCATATTCAATCAACTTTAATAAAATTGATGAGTTTAAATGTAGCACATTGAAAATACTGCTAACATGCCTAATGACAGTCTTTCTTAAAAAGACTACTGACATGTGTAATAATAGTCTACTATAATAGGTCTAGGAGCTCTACTAAAATCATTTTCTTTTTTATGAATTTCCATCATTTTTTGGGGGGATATAGTGTAATTACCTAAATGAACATTATATTTTATTTTTTGAAATATATTATAATATATGTTAAGTCAGTAGAGTAAAAGAATAAGACTTTTTATCGTAAATTTGAGTATTGCACCGAAGCCAACTTTTTCCTTATAATAGTGAAAGATATAAATATCACAAGTGCAATAAATTGTTCTCAAAACAACAAACATAAATCATAACTTGAAGTAGAAATTCACTAATCAATGCAACATAACATGAAGTTTTCAAACATTAAACATTCATAAATATTACAAAATTTTACATCATATATATTTAACCAAAGGAGATAAAATTAAACATAAATCTACTCATCCGTCTTTTTTTCTTCTTCTTCATTATTGGAGATCAACATTTTCAATCTCTGATTCGTCTAAAGACAAGTTAGCCATTTTATTGCAGGTTTACTCAATTTTATAGCCTCATAACAGCATATCGCAATAAATTTAAATGATGAATTTTCAAGATTGAGTTTAAGAAGGGAGGTGCTCAGACCTCTTTTCATGAATGTGAGGAGAGGAAGTGAATTAGGAGAGGAAGAAAGAGTGAGGGAATGGTGAAGTGGGGGAGAATATAAGCCACATGTTCCTAATCCCATTTCCCTCATATTCCTTGCAACCCGTGCCATAAATAATAAAGTGAAGGAGAGTTTTACTATCCAATCCTTTATTTTAAATAGGATGTGAACAATTTAGAACTAACTAGCTTGCATACATCATCATTGTTTGTGTGATCTCTATTGATAAATAGAGCTTAGCAATTCCTTAATTTGTTTCCTCATATAATTAGAAACAGAGGAATGAAGTAGTCAAGTAGATGATGGAAGGATAAGCCAAGCTCTTCCCATGTGTGTGAGAAGATGGAGTAGGAGGGATATACATAAATACGTAAACTTAAGTAAACAGATTCAAACCCACCCATGTCAACATAAAACTAATATATGCATATTTATCCTATTTAGAACCAAAGATGGAGAATAAAAAGTGGCAATTTCCTATAAAAGAACCCACCACCAGTTCAAACACTTAGTTGGTAATACAAAAATAAAAAAATAGAAATATGATGCCCCTATTCCGATATGGCTTTTAAGAGGAGGAGAAGGTGCCCCAATAATTTTTGGAATAAAAGCATATAATAATCATAGCACTAGAAAAACAGTAATGTATTTTCATCTTGAATAAAACTTGCAAAGCAGCCACTTTAATCTCCCTTAAAATTTATCACATGTCACCAAACTAATCCATCTTCAAAATTGAACTATATAAAACAATTGTAAGGAGATTTAGGAAAAAATAAACATTAAGAGTTTCGCCTAGCAAGGCACTTACAAGGACCAACAACAACCATGCTTATAGAGAGATTCTTATGACGTTGAATCCGCCTAAGCACACCACCTCGCAGGAGTCATGGGAACGTGTGTTGAAGCCGCCATGATAATTTCTGAGTACTTGATTTTTATTTGTTAATTAATTAAATATTAATTAATTTAATTAAAGTATTTTGTAATTGTGTTGCCCTCCCTCATCTATATAAGGTGGATGAGTATGTGTGTTATGGATCCTTTTTGATTATTAGGGTTTGGATATCTCATTTTGGGAGAGAGGCTTCTAGGAGGAACCTGCCTCCAGAAGTTGGGCATGAGTACACCTCGTGATTATATCAATATTTTTAATTAATGCAAGCATTTTCTCCTTCTAATAACAATGGTCCGACATGTTGGACTCCGCTCGCTGGCCTTTCAGCCCCCGAGTACCAAAAGCCTCCTCAACAACCTCTTCGATCAGAATACAACCCAGCTACACGACACCATCACCCTCCTTCACAGCAACATAGTTAATCGGGCCATACACGTAGTTTCCTCATTGGTGGCACCTCCTTCATCAGCCAACGACCGCTGCTGGTGCAATATAATAGATCCTAACTCCCCGACACTTCTCGCTTAGCGCAGCGAGTTTGACAACGCTCCAATGGCACTGACATCTACAATAACTCAGATTCGAGCCGACTCTATCAATCCTAGCACACGATCTCGCACAGCCTAACTTCGTCACTCAGCCCAACTTCATTGCTCATTGTTCCTATGTGGCGAGTTCTAGCTCAGCTGCTGCTCCCTCCCGCTGAGGCTTCCCACTCCATCGTCGCTTCACCCACCCTATGACGTAGCGTTTTCATCCACCATCTCCCCTGCAGGCCCATCTGCCAAGCGTTTTTGAGCCCCACACCCGTCCTTCCTCCATATCTGCAAGCCCCCTTTAATTTTTTTTTTACCTTCTCTACCATCCGCCGCTACCCTAAAAAATGCCAACCCACACCTTATTACACCCTTTCTTTTATATGTTTCTCTCATCCTACCCCCTCTCAATCATTAACTAGCTGTCACCCTCTCTTCTCTTTTCCATTTCGATTTAACATAATTTACTTTTACCCCTATCTCCCCTCAACCGTCTTTTTTTTTGCTTATACTCGCTACCGCTATTGTTAAAGAACCCGACAAATCTTGTAATCTTGACCTTGCGGACTATGTCAATTTTCAAGGGCGGCATATTGTTACAACGTTGCATCCGCTTGAGCACACCACCATGTAGGAGTCATGGGAACACGTATGGAAGCCACTGTGATAATTTCCTTGTTTACTTGATTATAATTAGTTAATATTGATTAATTAAATAAAATTAATATTAATTAATTTAATTAAAGTATCCTGTAATTGTGTTGCCTTCCCTCATCTATATAAGGGGGATGGGTATGTGTGTTAGAGATCATTCTGATCATTAGGATTTGGATCTCTCATTTTGGAAGAGGGGCTTCTAGGATGAACCGGCCTCCAGAAGTTGTACACGAGCATACCACATGATTGTATCAGGTATTTGCAATTAGTGCAAATGTTTTTTCCTTCTAATAACAAAGATTTGGAACCAAAAAAGATGGGCTACTCAATCTCCTCCATATTAATAGTATTATTATTACTAATGATGGCGATCGACGACACATGCACATTTATACCCACAGGAACGGTGATAGGCGATGTATTTGGGCAATCTGAGTCCGCGGAGGCGCCCGGATGGTCGTTTCGAGTTAGTTTGATATAATAGTTTATGTATTTCATGTAGTATTTGGCACCCAATCAGCTCGAACGTTATTAGCCGTCCGATCCAGGTGCCCTAGTTTTATTTTCCCTCTTTCCCAATAAAGACTCATGTGTGTGTCAGAATTAGGGATTGGAAGTTGCTCTTGCAACTGTCTGGTCTCCCCGGTGGACTCCGGGTCTTTGCCTATGTCGTTCGCTCCTTCCACTGCCATGTTCGGTCATTCCCAGTTCCACTGCCTTCTCCTCTCCTCTCCTTGCTTCATCTTGTCATCCCTCCTGCAAACCCACCGTCTGGTTTCCTTTTCCCCGGCCTTCAAAAACCCTACAACAGCCTGTCAACTCCTCAGAAGATTACATATAACCCTTCCCTAACCCACAATGCCTAATCCAGCAAATCCACATTCCCGCCCAAACCCTGCCACCTGTAGCCTCCTCTCTATCCACATCACCCAGATCTGTAACACCCAACCTTTCCCCATAATCCTCCCGTAGTGCCACCCTTGTGACAAGGTCGGAACTACCATCGACTTCCCATTCCAATTCCCGTCACCACACACATGAGTAAATTGAGGTAGGATTGTTTTATTTTTATGTTGTTTTCTTTGGTAATGAATTATTGCTTTGGGGGTTTAATTCTCTTAAGTGTTTGCAATCATTATTCATCGTTTAACTTGCAGGTCGCATTCAGTTCACATGAACGGAATTGCGCCTCATCTCGTTGGTTAATTATAATTGTTCTTTAATCATCATTGCATGTTTTCAATTATGCAAATTGTTGTTTAGAGCATTGCTAAATTTTATTACTTGGTTGTGATCTTGATTCAGACTGTTATATCATGTTTACACATTCAATGCATTTAGACCTCATTTTCTTTTATCAAAATTTTTGCCCGCCTACCACTGCATAATTTGGTATTAAAGCAAGGTTTGTGTCACATTTTATGCTACGTAGTGGTAGGCTATTTCGAACGCCGGTGTTTGATCAAAACATCACCTACGATCGGGCTGCTACTTCAAATTTGGACATGAAGTCTGCGGATTTTTAGTGCCTACTCGTCGAGCAATTAGCAACCATCATCAAGAATGTCATCGCTAAGGTCAACACTAGACTCGACAAGTTAGGAGCCCTTAGAGGTCCAGCCCTAGCGCCTCGTTATGAATTGAAGGGCATGTGGACGATCTATAGGACGACCCACCTACGCCTGATAGAAGAGTGAGAGAGCTACCATGTCAATACACTACTCCTTGGAGAGGAACTCCCGAGCCTGTATAAGATTATCGCCATGACCCCGCAATGATGGGTAACTCCCGTCCTCCTTATAAGCCACGACTTCCACCATCCCGCAGAGGTTGTTGCCCACTTGCTCAATGCAAGTACTATACTGAGGGTCCCTATGATGATATTTAGCATCTTGTCATGAAAACACTCTGGTTGAGGACTACCTTATTCAGTATCTTCGTATTGATGCGCCGCCCTTCGATGTTAATCTAAACCCGAAGGCTTTTAGCGATAAGCTCATGGATATGGATCACATTCTGAATTGATACGACATGAACAATGAGTGGCGAGTTTGGTTCACCAAGATGAAGCCACTGTGTTAGGCGAAGATGTTTTGGATTAGCATGGAGAGATTGTTGGAGAGAGATGAGTACTATCTCGTCATCCGTTGGGAAGAAATGAAGCAGCAATTAAGGGACAAATACCTCCCCACGTCATATCGAGATCAGCTACTCGACCAACTCTACGCGTTGGGTAACACCCCAAGGTTCATAAAACATTTTTTTATAATTCCATAAAAATGCTTAAAAAGTGAAAATAAAAGTTAAAAGAACAAAATGTTTTATGAAAATAAAAATAAAAACTAAATTAAAAATAAGAAAACACGTTTTTAAAAAAAACTCTTTTATAAAATCATAAGAATGAATACAAAGCTAAAAAAGGTGCTAAACCTAAACAAATAAGGTGCAATAAAACAAAAAGCTCTTACAACAGTTAGAAATTAGGAGAAAAGCTTAAAATAAAAACTAAGTTAATCAAACTTTTGAAAACATAAAAACATAAAAAGAAAAACAAACACTAAAGATCACTTAAAGTGGGGTACATAAATGGATTCCAAACAATACAAGGAGAGAAAAAGTTAATATATTTTATTAAACTGAAAAAGTGATTACAAGAAAGCTAAATCAAACATTAAAAAGAGGGAGAAAATTCTCCTTACATAGCATGGAATTTGCCAAGGTAGCAGCTACCCTAAGCAAAATGGCCCAAAAAGTGGAACATTGGTTCATACAAAAAAGTTTTATTTATAGACAAAAAAGTGCTGACACGCCCTAGGTCACGGGCGTGTATGGGGGCGTGTCAGGAAGGTTTAACTAGGGAAGGCATCATCGTTTCTTCACCGATGCTATTTTGTCTGGTATAACTGGAGGAGTCACGGGTGTGTCACTCCCGGGATACGGGCGTGTCGGTGGGGTCGACATTCTTCGAGTGTTGATCGACGATCCAGAAGCTTCTAGAATGGCCACGTGGTGGACACGGGCATGTCTAACTTTGGAATGGGCGTGTAGGGGGCGTGACATGACACGTTGCATTATTGATGTCGGTAGTAGCTCAGCTTGAACAGGTGGCTTGACACGGGCGTGTCAGGTCTTAGACACGGGCGTGTCAGGTCTTAGACACGGGCGTGTCTTGCTCGGGTTGATGAAGGCCGAACGTCGAGCATCGGGTTGAGGTCAACGATCATCGAGGGCATGACACGGGCTTGTCAGTCATGGGGCATGGGCGTGTCAGTTCATTTTTTGACCATTTCTTGAAAATTTCAGAAAATACAAATTAAGCTAAGTTAGAAATAATATTTACAAAAAGAAGGAATTTATTAAATAAAACTAACTAAAAAAGGCAAAAATAAATTAAAAAGACATAATAAAAATACAATGAAATAGGTATATTTATAACTTATCAAATACCCATATACTTAAGTTTTTGCTATTCCAAAGCAAAAGTTGGAGATAAACTTATAAAGAATTAAAGAAATCCTAAATTTAATTAGCATTTAGGTTAATTAAAAGAAATATCAAAATAAATATCTGGGGTACTAGAGTTAATTCTGAAATTATGAAATTGTTATAAATAGAGGAAGAGTTTCAAAAAGACTTATAGACGAAACAAATAGGAAGCGAAAATTATTTTTGTTAGTTTAACAAAGATAGATTGAAATTATATAAAAAAACTTTAGCTTAAAAGAATTTTAAAAGAAATAATGCAGTTTAAAAATTATGCTCTCAAAAAAATTTTAAATTAATTCTAGAATCATTGAAATTGGCTAAGGGTTTGGTGGTTTATGAAGAGGGCTTGAATTTAGAGGCGATGTAATTTTTTCTCGAACCTCATCATAAATTTTTTTTTGAATGTTAAGGAAAATGAAATCTTATTTTCCTCAAATAATAATAATAATTTTTTTCTTTCTTCATAAATAGTAAATAACTCAATGTATATGTATAGGAGTAATGATTTTATCCTCTTACTCAATAATATATAATCTTTTTAAAAATTGGGTGCCTATGTTTACGGAATGAAATCTTATTCTCATTGACATAGGATCTTTTAGGGATAAAATTGGGGTAATCATGCTAAGTAGGGCAAGAAAAAAATGGTGGTGGCTTTTTAAAGAGAAAACTAGATTTTAATAAAAAAGTTTTGAGAGCAACCTTTTTAAAATAAACGTTCCTATATTTCTAAAAGCATGAAATAGAAATAATTGAAATCCATAATTGTTATTTTCTAACATAGATACGAGCTTCTATTTGTAAAAATTAGAAGTGGTGGTGAAAAACAGGTTCCCTATTATAAGTAAAAGACATAAAAAATTCTTTAAAACTTTAACCCCAGACACTTAAATCTATCAAACTTTAATTTAAAAACAAATAGTAAACAAAGAATAAGTAAAATTTGCTTATAAATAAATGCGCAACAAAAATTTTGGAGAGCGAAAAGGGGTTAAGAATGAGATATTCGATTTATTTGTTTATTTTTTTTGTGTTTTTTTATTATTATCTCATTTTTTGGATTTTCAAACTTTTTTTATTTTTTAAGTTATTTATAAGAAAGGGGGAAGAAAGAGGTGTTATTTGCAAAGGAAAGTGGGGAAAAGAAGAGGAAAGAGAATATTTACAAAAAATATTTGCAAAGTAAAATTTTTTTGGATTTTTGTTTTATAATTTTTTTTTAGTTTTTGATTATAAAAACATGAATTTTTTTTGAAGTTTTAAATTTTTGCAATTTTTTGGGTATTTTTGATTTTGTGCAGAAAATAAAAGAGTAGTAAATAAAAGAGCAAAAAGAAGGAAAATACCCCCATACTTAAGCCCAACATTGTCCCCAATGTTGCACTAAGTATGAGCAATAAAAAATAAAGACTAAGCAGTTATGTATAAAAATAAAAATAGGAGTTAAGAAAGCTTCCCTGAAAACGCGTTCGGGGAGGCCCGTCAGGAATGACCCTCCAAAAATTAGAAATAAAAAGCAAAAATATTAACTTGGGGTGCCTCCCAAGAGCATTTTTATACGTATATATATTTTTAGTTTTTCATATTTTTTTCATATTTTTTTCATATATATTATTTTGATTTTAGATTATCTAAAATAAAATAAAAGATGAGAAAAGGAAAAAAAATAGGAGAGGCGGTCGGCCTTAATGTCTTAAAATATATATGTACTTATATAAAAAATTTTTGTTTTTGATTTTTTGAAATAAAAAATAATAAAATAAAATGAAAACAAGATAAAGGCAGAAACCTTTTTTTTTAATTTTGCTTTAAAAGTTTTTTAAGTTTTTAAGTTTTTGATTTTTTAGATTTTTTTTATTTTCTATTTTTTTAGTTTTTTAAGTTTTTTAGATTTTTAAGTAGTTATTATTATTATTATTATAATTATTATAAATATATTTATTTGGTTGGCCATTTTTTTTTATATATAAATATAAATAAAAGGCACAAGTAATAGCTTTCAGGAATTCAAAATAGCAAATCAAAATTGTCCCCGACAACGGCACCAAAAACTTGATGTGCGCCGCGAACACCTTTTGGTTTATTAAAAAGATAAGAGAAGAAGAGAAGGGTTTTTATTTAGATAAAATATATAAGAGCTCGCAGGCGATATTTCATTTTAAATGAAAGGAGGTATGTGCACATATTACTTGTAGTACAAGATATTCTCGGGGAGGAATATCTGGGTCGTATTGTTATTGGGGTCGGTTTGACTATTTCTACTCTTTCCCTGAATGAACTATTATTTTACCAATAATATTTTTGTTGTGTTATAAAAAAAAGCGGATATATATATATAATGGAAGAAAATAAAAGCATAAAATTAATGAAGCAGATGAAGAAATAGCGCGACGATATCAAATTGAATTCGAACTAAAATAAATTTTTAATAAATAAAGATCCTAAATTTCAAATTAATTAAGGCAAAGACTTTGCCATGGATGCTCCAAAAGAATAAGCACACCTATCTCTAGGTAATATCGCTCACCTAAACATTAAGACTATTCGACCTAACGTTAGTCCGACGAAGGATTCCTCTTAATGCCCGCATTACGCTAAGAACCCCGCTATTGGGTTGGGAACCCAATCTGATAGAGTTATGCGCCTCCTCTCTCGAGGTTATGTGCGGAACTCTCTTTACCCAAGGGTGATCGGTCCATATGCACGGCCTCTCGGCAAGCTAGCGTATGGATAACGGAAATAGAGCCCACACATCAATATGTGGTCCTACGCGTCGTTTACCCGGGGCAAACCTTAAATAATTTTAATTAACGAGAAAAAGAGGACCTTTAATTATTTAAAGCGATTTATTCTGTCCCAATGCTCTTCGATATTGAGGGCTAAGAGCGGTTAGCCACTCATCGGAATGGAGGACGGCTTGCGAAAGAAAGCGATAAAATAAAAACGGAAAATGAAAGTAGTAAATGAAAGCGATAAATAAAGCAGTAAATTACGAGTCCTACTCAAACCAGTAGGAGGGAAATGAAAGCTGAAAATGATATCTCATACACGCACACACTCTACAGAAATAAAACACACTCATGCACTCACATTGAATTAAAACGCACACACACACACACAAAATCCTACTCAAATGAGTAGGAAGAAAATTAAAGCGGGTCCTACTTAAACGAGTAGGACAAAATAGATGCACGCACTCACGCACTCTACTGAAATAAAACTCACACACCCACTCTACTTGAATGAAATACGCATCCACACAAAGCTGGTCCTACTTAAACGAGTAGGAGAAAATAAATGCTCACACACACGCACTCTACATAAATAATTAAAGCTATAAAAATTAATTCATACACGCACACACGCAAATGAAAAAATAAGAAAAACAAAGAGACAGAAAAATTAAAACAACGACATTTCTACCGCTAGAATGTGGTAGAAATACATAAAAAGAGAAAAATAAAATTAAATGAGCAAAAAGTTTTCAAAATAAAAATGCTTAAAAAGTGGAAATAAAAGATAAAAGAACAAAAAGTTTTATGAAAATAAAAGTAAAAACTAAATTAAAAACAAGAAAAAACTTTTTTTAAAAAAAACTCTTTTATAAAATCATAAGAATGAATACAAAGCTAAAAAAAGGAGCTAAACATAAACAAATAAGGTGCAAGAAAACAAAATGCTATTACAACGACTATAAATTAGGTGAAAACCTTAAAATAAAAACTAAGTTAATCAAACTTTTGAAAACATAAAAACATAAAAAAAACACTAAAGATCACTCAAAGTAGGGTACATAATTGGATTCCAAACAATACAAGGAGAGAAAAAGATAAAAAATTTTATTAAATAGAAAAAGTGATTACCAGAAAGCTAAATCAAACATTAAAAAGAGGGAGAAAAATTATCCTTACATAGCATGGAATCCACCAAGGCAGCACCTACCCTAAGCAAAATGGCCCAAAAAGTGGAACATTGGTGCATACAAAAAAGTTTTATTTATAGACAAAAAAAGTGCTGACACGCCCTAGGTCAAGGGCGTGTCTGGGGGCGTGTCAGGAAGGTTTAACTAGGGAAGGCGTCATCGTTTCGTCGTCGACGCTATTTTGTCTGCTACAGCTAGAGGAGTCACGAGCGTGTCACTCCAGGGACACGGGCGTGTCAGTTGGATCGACGTTCTTCGAGCACCGATCGACGATCCGGAAGCTTCTGGAACGGCCTCGTGGCAAACAAGGGCATATATAACTTTTGCACGGGTGTGTAGGGGGCGTGAAATGACATGTTGCATTCTTGATATCGGCAGCAGCTCAGCTTGAATAGGTGGCTTGACACAAGCGTGTCGGGTCTTGGACACGTGCGTGTCCTGCTCGGGTTGATGAAGGCTGAATGTCGAGCGTCGGGTTGAGGTCAACGATCATCGAGGGCATGACACAGGCGTGTCAGTCATGGGACACGGGCGTGTCAGGTCATTTTTTGACCATTTCTGGAAAATTTCAGAAAATCAAAATTAAGCTAAGTTAGAAATAATATTTACAAAATGGAGTAATTTATTAAATAAAACTAACTAAAAAAGGCAAGAATAAACTAAAATGACATAATAAAAATACTATAAAATAGGTATATTTATAACTTATTATTTGGCGCTTCATATTCTGAAAATCTTATAACTAAGTTTTCTTCGAGCTCCATCCCGCGCTTTCTGTTCCCCTTGCACTTGATCTTTCTGTTTCCTTTTGTAGACGATCAATGGCGATTCCGGCGAGCTCTCTTTCCGCAATGAAGTTTGACACGAGATTCGATATAGAATTCGAATCATTTCAATATTCTGATCAAATTTTCTTTGACATACTGAAATTATTTGAGGAACAACAGTTGAAGAACTTCATGATAACCGGGATAAAGATAGCTGCTACTAAAATCAGAGAATGGGTGTTCACCTCCTCTACTCCAGACGCTGACACGATGACAGGCACAATATCTTGTAACCAGGTTTCTCTAACCCCCGCAATTTTAACTGATATTTTGGGTTTGATAAATGGTGAAGAAGACATTGAGATTGACATCTCTGAATATGATGAAATGTTGAATAAAATGGGTCATATTGAAGAGAAGCCTAATAAGTTATTAAAGAAAAATTTGTCTGCTGGCTATAAATGTTTAGCTGATATAGTGGATAAAGTATTGCTAGGCATGCATACTGCCCATGACTATATTACCAGGCAACAGTTTCTGGTAATGTGTGTGGTTGTAAATAAGAAAGCAGTCAATTGGGCTAAGATCTTATTTGATTTGATAAGGAAAAAGAACAGTAAGAAAGAGGTTTGTTTTGGAAGAATTTTAGGAATTGTTCATCAAGATAAGGCAGCTGAATCCCTGGTCTCATAGACCATATTCATTAATGCTTCTGAAAGGCTTACTAGTGCCTTGTTTGAAAGGTGGGAGAGGACAATCTTAAATCCATCAAAGGATTCTTCCTCCTCCAGACCTTCTGAGAATACAAGAGCTATGCCAGTTAATCCCCCACCCCCAGAAGATGTCCCCTCCATCAAGATTCATCCCCTCCATCCCATCAACACCAACCAACACCTCCACAAGTTCAAATTCCTTCATCAACCCTCCAACAACCAGCCTCCATATCTCATGCTCATACTCCAACACCTCCAGTTCAATCTCCAGTACATCAACCCTCACCAATTCAATCTCCTGAACATCAACCAACACTAATTCAATCTACTGAACATCAATGTTGGAACAACCTATTACTAATTTGAGTAAGGATCACTATGTTTGTCTTAGGAAACCAGGTTGACCTAGTTGTATAGTTGTAAAGGTCAACATTAGAATGATTCTAGGGTTTAGAACTTAGGTTTGAAGCTGCCCCCAGGACCATTCCAAGATCAAGGATATAGAGCCAAGTCTAAGGCAATTTTCGTCGAGCTCCGGTCGACAAAATGTCTAACTCTGTTCGACGCTCTCTGAGCTCAACTTCGATAAATCGTCGAACTCCGGTCGATGATCTTCGAGCTCAGATGGACGATTTGCCTTCAGCTAGTTTTGCTTAGTCGTCGAACTCCTATCGACGATCTTCTAGCTCAGGTTGAAGATCACTCTTCAGCTATTCTTCAGGTCGCTGAGCTCGGTTCGACGATCTTCGAGCTCAGTTCGACGTTTTCTATCTATTTGATCTGTTTCCATCTATGAGCTCAGTTCAACGATCGTAGAGCTCAGATCGACGATTTTTCTGAGAGATCAACGATTCTAAGGATTCAAATGTTGCCAGTCTTTGGAATGTTTTTGAATTCTCTCAGCATTTATGTCAAGGAGATCTGCCAGCCGTTTGTCTTTATTCTGGAGCAAGTTTCAAGGAATTATTCAGGGAATGTTTTATTGGACCTTCCTCTAAAAGACAAGACCTTTTATGGAAGACATTTATGACTGCCAACGGCTATCTTTGACAAGAATTTTTTTTTCCAGAGAATCAGATCTTCCTTTTTATCTTCAGTCAGATAGAATATACAACAGAATGCACAGAGAGCACAACAACAAGAATTAAGCTATGATAGATAACAAGTGATCAATTGAATCAGAATAACAATCTTTTTGCTTACAGAAAAGTGATCACAGCTTTATCTCAAGAACTCCAGACACCTCATCTTTCAGCCTTTTGCTGAAACAGTCTTTTGCTAAAACAATCTTTTGCTGGAGATCTAACCTTCTGAAGACCTATCACCCTAGAGCAAAGCTTCCATTCCTGAACCTGTCTACATCTCAGGGGGAGCTTTGACAACAAAAGATCCACTAGTCTTCTCTCATTTGATTTGAGAACAGAGAAGACAACTTCACCTCTTTATCTTTTCCTTTTCTGCTGTAAAAGGGTTCTTGAAGTCCCTTCAAAAGTTCTGTCTGGTTCTGAGAGCCTTGTCAAAACTCAGTGGTGGCAAGACACCTTATCAAAAAATCCAGTTTTGGTTTTTGAGCACCTTATCAAAAGCTCATTGGTGTCAGGACACCTGATCACCTCATCCTGAGTGGATTCCTACCAAGGGTGGTAGAAGAGTGGATGTACCCAGGTTTTTGGGGAACCACTATATTTCCTTGTGTCTTCTGGCTTGTTTGTGTGATTGATTTGTTGTGTACTATGCTCTTTACTTCTTTGTTTTTAACTCTTTTACTAGCACTCTACACTATACTATAAATTGAATTTTATATGTGCTGATTATTTCAAAACAGTGAAATTAATTTGAATAAACTCTATTCACCCCACCTCTAGAGTTGAGATAGATCTTACTCTCACTTTCAATTGGTATCAGAGGCTGGTTGGTTGCTCATACAGGCTAACACCTGAACCAAAAGATCCTTGATAAGATCAATCTCTTAAGAGGGTTATTTTCACTATATCTATCTATTTATATAGACATGGCACAGAACAAAGATTATACAAGCACCAGACCTCCAGTGTGCAACCTTTCCAAGTTTGCACTCTAGAAGGCAAGGATTAAACTTTATATGAATTCTATTGATGAGGATATATTTAACTCTGTTTTGATAGTGTGCCCAACACCTCCAGAGACCACAAGCACAAGTACTGTTCCACCTCCCTCAGGAACAGATGCAGACAAAAAGAAATGGAAAACTGTAGATGCAAAGGCTATGAACATCTTAGCTCAAACAATGTCTGATGAGATTTTTCAGAAGGTAGCTGAATGCAACTCAGCTAAAGAAATATGGGACAAACTCTCAGAAATTGTCTCAGGATCTGCTGATGAGAGGAAAGACAGAAGATCTCACCTCATAACCCAATATGAGAACTTCAAGAAAGGAGAAGCTGAGTCAGTTGCAGACATGTACAACAGATTAAGTCTGATTGTCAATGAGCTGAAGACCTTGGATAAAGAAATCTCATTGACTGAGCTTAATGACAAAATCCTAAAGTGCTTCCCCAGCACTTGGGATTCAAGAATCTGGCCAATCAAAGATGCCAGAAGTCTAAATGAGAATACCACTGAAGCTCTCCTGGGCAAGCTCAAATCCTATGAGCTGCTCATTAAAAATAGAGAAGAAGAACAAAAGGCTACTTCTACAGTCACAAGGAAAGAAAAGACCATAGCCTTCAAAGATGCAGAAGAGGAGCCTGAAGATAAAGCTACAGGAAAAGATGAGCTCCTAAGTCTACTGGCCAAAAGATTCTACAAGATGGCCAGAAAAGACTTCAGAAAGAGATCATATAAGGGTCATGATAAACCAAGGTATGATAAATCAAATAACAATAAAGAAATCATTTGTTTTGGTTGTAGGAAACCAGGCCATATTGTGCCTGACTGTCCAGAAAATAAGAACAAGGACAAGAAAGATAGAAGAGAAAGAAGAAAGGAAAAAGACTTCAGAAAGAACAGCTCAGACAAACCCTCCTTTAGCAAGAACAAACATACAAGGAAGGGATTTGTTGCTGAGACATGGAGTGAAACTGAAGAGGACTCTGAAGCCTCATCCAGCTCCAGTGATGATGAGGATAAGGCTGATGAAAAGGAATTCTGCATGATGGCTATCAATGCCTCTCAAACAGACTCAGAAGCAGAAGAGTCAGAATCAGATTCAGAAGCTCAACTAGAAAAAGATCAGGTAATCAATTCATTTGATTTCAGTTCTGAGGATTTTAAACATGAGTTTAAGGTACTATGCCTAGATCTGTTGGAGTCTGAGAAGGAAATCACTTCCCTCAGAAAACAACTATCTGAGTATAGCACTATAAAATCAGAGAACCTCAAAGTCTTTGAGGAGTTGGAATGCTGTAGGGAAGAGATAGCTTCACTGAAAAGTGAACTATCAAAAGCCAGAAAGTTTGAAGAATCCCTAAATGGGAGAAGCATCAGACTGATGGAAATTACAAGCACAGTGAACTCTAGACTTAATAGTACACTGGGCTTGGGTGCTTCATCCAGCCAACCTATAATATTAACAACTCCAATCAAATTTGTCTCTGACAAAGGGAAGGGAGTAGTAGAGGTAGCTAGGAAGAATGCAGATCTGCCAAAGAAAATTTTAGTTCAACAGATTGCGTCGAGCAGAGCTCGACGATCGTCGAACAGAGCTCGACGATCTAACCCAAGATCGTCGACCTCAGCTTGACGATATCCAAACTCTGAACTCCAGAATAATCGATCTTCGAACAGAGATCGATGATCTGACCCAAGATCATCGACCTCAGCTCGACGATCGTTGAACAGAGATCAGGTCTGTGAACATTCCTTCAATGATACATCTAGATTCAATCCCAGAAGTGTAACATCCCAATGTTACTTCTAGACCCTAACTTAGATTTGGGTTAGGCATGGGGTGGGTGTTAGGGTATTAGCTAGGTTTGACCCTAGGTGGTGGGGTGTAGCCAAGTGGGGCCCACCTTAGGACCAAAGTCAAACTAGGTCAAACTAGCCTAAATAGGAACCCTAGCCACACCATGACCCCACCACATGGCCTTAACCCTAAATACAATCTAAGTGGACCTAGGCCATGCCACTAGGTCAACATTTTGACCCTAGTTGACCCAAGTCAACTTTGAGCCTAAAGTGGTCAAACCCACATTCATAAGCCCAATTAGCCTAAGTAGGGCACCCCCTTGACCCAACCCAAGTTGGGTGGTGCCATCGGGCTCATGACCAACAAGTGGGGTCAGCCCACTCACCATGTTGACCAAGTCAACTCCCCAAGTCAACAAGTCAACTATTTGACCTAAAGGTGAAAATGTGAGCCCAAGCCATTTCCCATGGGCCAAGCCCACCAAACTTGACCCATGACCAACCAAGTGGACAAGGACAGCCCCTAACCCCCAAAATGAGGAGAGAGAGTACATGCAAAGGGGCATTTTGGAGAAAACACCTAAAAGAGAGAGAGAAAGGGGGTGGTGATGAAAGGAGGCCATGTGGCCTTCATTTCTTCAGCCAAGAGGTGCTGGCCGACCACCCCATTTAATTTCAGCAAGATTTCAAGGCATGACAGCCACTTGGCAACCGTGGTGAAGCTTCCTATGCTCCAACCGAACTCACCTCGTCCACATCCCCATATACAGCCACTCCAGGCCAAATCCAAGCCCACCATCAGCTTCAGAAGGTCGAGAGGAGTGGAAATCGAGTCCTGGAGCATAGCAATCGGTGGAGAATCGAGTTTTTGGCAAGGAGATCGCCGGAGCTAGCTAGCCATGGCCAACCGCCGCCACACCCGCAGCCAACCGCCGATTCAGGTCCGTTTCGCCACCCCTCTACCCGTACTAGCTTCCTAGATCAACTAGGGGAGATATCGGGCTCAATTGAGCCCGATGCCATGAGAGTAAAACTTGGATTTTCCGTGAATTTCATCCCTCTCAGGATCGCCGGCGCCGCCACCTCCCGCCGCCTAGTCGCCGGCAAAAGCCGGCCACCACCACCGTGAAGGTGTAGGCACAGTTGGCCGGCCTTGGCGCCGCCTCATCTGGCCGGAAAAGGGCCCGCAAAGTGGCCCAAGAAGATCCAATCCAGGCCGTCAGTTTGTTGGGGAAGACGATAGGATGCCGTCCAATTGTGCTTTAAGATCCGTGCAAATCATTTTATATGTATGAAATGAAATATATGAATAGTAACAATCTGTCACAATGTAACAGTAATTTTGCATGTCAATTTTAGGGTACCTAGAGACCTGTACCTAGGTTGAGCCCTGAATGAAAATTGTAGGTAAATGTGTTAACTTTAAATTTCCACCCTAAATTCAAGTTTTGGCCCAATAGATTGTACTGTAGGGATGTTTTGCTAGGACTGCTCCTAGACTAAGGTAGAAATTAAATTAATTCCTCAGCCTAAACCCTTGGTCCAAATGGGCTGAAATTTGGGCTAGGTTACTAAATTAGGCTTTTCTAGGCCCTCCCCAAAAATCAGAATTTTTGGGGAACATTTTGCTATAGTTTTTACAAAAATACCCAAAAGTAAATAAATGTGATTTTTGGAGTTTCCTAACTCCAAATGCCCCCAAATCTTGGTGGCACCCTCTCATGGGTATTTTAGACCCATGGATTAAATTTGGGCTAAATTGATGCACTGCATGTTGAGAAATCTCACTTGTATGTTTGAGAAATAATATTTGGCTTGGGCTGCAAATAGCAATTTTGCAGAATTTCAAATGGCTGCCCAAGCCAAACCAGAAGCCCCCTTGACCTGAGATTTTGGTCAGAGGTATAATTAGGGCATATTTAGTCCCTGCCCAAAAATGGGCTTTATTGGAAAATAAAATATGGGGAAATTACCCAAATACCCCTAGGGCTTAACTAGGTGATTCTTGGAGTTAGCTAACTCCAAATGGCCCCAAATTTTGGTGGGTGGCCCTTAGGGACCATATAGACCTGTGGTAGAAGTTTCTCTGAAATTGGAACAAGTCATGTTGGGAAAGACCCACATGCAAGAATTGAACTACTTAGGCTCGGGGTGCATTTAGCCAAAAATGACATACTAGGTATTCAGCCTAGTTGAGGCATGCAAAATCATGGAATTTATTCGAGTGATTAATTAGGGTATAAACCACCCCTAGAATTAATTATGGGATTTTTGGGATCAAAAATCCCATTATTTGGAATTTCAAAACATAGGTCCTTTTTGAAAATAAATTGGAAAAATAGATTTTGATAAAAAGGAAATTCCCAAATTCAGTCAAGTCAAAGAATGATGTTTTGTTTGACTTAGGAAAATTTTATACCTCTGTTTGAGATCTATTGGGGCAAATACCTTGAAATTACTATTTTACCCTTTTTGTAATTAATTATGATTTGGTGGAATTTCATGTTGGAAAATTGTAGAAATATTTCTATAGTTGTATAATTGTGATATTAGCTTTGTGGAATTATTTCAGAATTTTTGAATGCACTTTCAATTATTGAGTTAGCTTGATGGCATTTTGGTAATTAATTAAGAATGGAATTTGATAGGTCACTACAGTGTAGAATTTGATGAAACTCTTCCATTAGTCATAAAGTAGTGATATATATTCTCAATAATTTTCCTGGAATTTTGGTTAATATATTTCTTATACTTCATTTGGAAAATGATAAATATGTAGAATCTATATTAATTATGGGATAGATAGAAATATAAAAACGGAAATTATGAGATCTTGTAGACAGTAATATTTTACTCATTTGCAACTCAGGAAAATTCCCTTAGGTCAGTAGATTTTAATTGATACCACTTCATGTGTAGAATGACCTAGGGAATGATTTAAAGGATTTAATTAAAGGCCTTAATGACCTAGGAAAATTATGGAAATCAATACATTCATTTAATTAGTCCATACCACCCTAGGATAAATATTTGGGGTCTGTTGGCCCAAGGATTTAGAAGTTCGATTTCGGGATGGTATTAGGTCATGGGCTGCGCATAGTAAAATTAAATTATACCTTAGAACCACCAGGGATAGATCGACAATTGAGCTAGTGAATATGGTTGGAAATATAATCCTGGTGGTTAGTGTCGTCTTAGGGACGAGAGTAAAAAGTGCAAGTTCTTGGGGTAACCACTAGAGCGGAGGCCGACGGAAGACCGTCACCCTCCCATTAATGATAACTTAAGTCATTAGGTTAGTCCTAAAGTAACAATGAGAGTTGGTAGCGGATCTTGGGTAGACATCAACTAAAAGTAATTATCCTTGCAAAAGGGAACTTTGGGCTTGTCATCCCATCGTAGTTCCTAGTGCCTTCGAGACCCCTTCAATGGGCATACCTTGGGCAGTCCTGGGATTAACCCCTAAATCACTAAGTATAATAACCAGTAGACAAGAATTGCCTAATAGGCTAGGTAAAACTGTACTTGTTCTTATCACGGTGCCGGGTTGGAGAGACTTGGAGTCCGTTGAATACTTGCTCACCTGTTTCATATGGTTGGAGGGATACAAGTAATGAGCTCATCCTAATCGGGTTGGAGGGATACGAGTGGCTTGCTCACCTGTTTCATAAGGTTGGAGGGATACAAGCACTTGCTCACCCAAATGGGATTGGAGGGAATGTGTTAGCAATATCAATACGAGCAGGAAGCTCAGATTAATACCTTGCATGTGCATAAAATTAGTGGCGAGTCAGGCGGGACTGGCCAGTCGATGCACCGATGGCAGTACGATGACTCGGGCGAGGGGTACGGGTGGAGGGGCCAGTATGCTATATATATAGTACTGCGGAATCCCCGAAGTCGTACCCTCGACCTACAAGACTGACGGGTAGTCAGCAAAATACGTACGCAAGACTCTAGAGTGCACCTGGGATGTGTACAGAGGCGTATGAGAGGGGTCTAGGTCTGGTAGTGCTTATACCCACCTAGAAGTGGAGAGCCCGCTCCGCTGTTGCCGTAGCCACAACGGTAGTACCCGAGAGTGATGCAAGCTCTCAAAAAGTGGGAACTAAAGGTCTGTGATCACGGAGTCGTGTGTGTGTGTTGCACTTGCCTGCTACATAAACTGCATCATAATCATTCATACATATTAGGGCATACGCAATCATAGATCCTCATCATATAAATTAGTATTGGCTCTTTTATATGATAAGTTACAATTCCTGGAAACCTTAACTTATAAATTTGTATGGGCATTTTTATAAGTTAAGGTACGTTTATGATGATAGATAGCTTACTTTTCAGTACTTATTTTCCTGCTCTTACTTTCAGTTCTTTCCTTTACAGTACTGTTCTACTTACTTGTACTACTTACTTAGAACTGCTAGAGTAGGATAACTATACTTATTACAACTGCTAGTATACTCTTGTCACCTGCTTACACCTTTGCTACCCCTTGTTGTCCTCCGCTTCTTCCTCCCGCTCGGTGCCTAAGAGCGACGGGGCGAGGTGTGGAGGAAATGACTTAGTCTTTTTGACTAATGGTCGGTGACCATACTATTTTTAGGAGCTCGAGGAGATGGACCAGCACGATGAGGAGGCAGGACTTGAGGAGCAGATGCCGACTACTACTACTGGAGCACATGTTCAGGTGTGATGATTTGAGATGATAGATTCCGCTGTTTTAGATTTGTGAGAGAGAGTGATTTGATATGATGTACTGGGCGTAAGCCCTTATTTCACTCTTTTGTTGTACTCATTGTGGACTATATTTACGTACTCATCATTCTTTTATATGATATGTACTCTGTGGCTGTGGACTTATGTAGTTTTGCTTACTATATGCTTTACTTCTGTTTCTCGTATTGGCCGAACAGGTTATGATCGTACTAGCCGGCAGGATCGGCGTCTTGCAGTGTCGACTAACCCGTGAGTTAGTGTCACCGTAAGGCGGCGGTTCTGGGCATAAGATCAGGGCTCCCTTGGTAAGGGGGAGGATCTTACAAGAAGTCCCATATCCCAATGCTTTAACCCCTATACTGAATGGATAGTACCTCCTAGGAGATACCATCCTGAAGGTTATAAGAGTCAACCTGAGATGTCTTTCATTTCTGAATTCAAAGGATATCAACCTAGGCCCAAGGTTAACTGGGTCAAAAACAAATAAGCTGTTCATATGCAGGTGAAGACCTATCCAGTATCTAACCAACAATGGTACCTGGATAGTGGGTGTTCAAAGCACATGAAAGGGAACAGGAAGAACCTATCATCCTTCATAACCAAACTTGGACCCAAAGTGATTTTTGGTGATTCAAATTTTGGCCAAACCAAAGGATATGGTGCTGCTCAGATAGGCTCAGTCACTTTCAAGAAGGTGGCATATGTAGAAGGACTGAAGCACAACCTGATAAGTATCAGTCAGCTATGTGATGAAGGATACAAGGCGACTTTCAACAAATCCCTGTGCAAGATCAAGTCAGAGGATAACACAACTGTGTTAACAGGTAAAAGGACAGGTAACATTTACTTAGTAGATTTTCTTTCATCTAAAGTAGATATCTGTTTATTCAATTCCATATCTAAGCCAAATGTTTTATGGCATAAGAGATTAGGACATCTAAACCTTAGAACCAATGCTAGGCTATCCAAGGACAACCTTGTTAGAGGATTACCTTCTGGCCCCTACAAGAAGGAAGGACTTTGCAAGACTTGTCAATTTGGCAAGCAAACTAAAAATAGCTTTAAGTCACTTAATAAGAGTGATTCACCTAGGATTCTGTATTTGTTGCACATGGTTCTTTTTGTACCCATATCAGTACAAAGCCTAGGAGGGAAGTCCTATACTTTAGTGATTGTAGATGACTTCTCAAGATTCACATGGGTATTCTTTCTGAGGAAGAAGTCTGATAACTTTAAGTGTTTGACAGAGTTTCTCAAATGTATACAGATTGAGTTCAACACTCACATTGCCCTGATCAGAAGTGATCATGGGATAGAGTTTGATTCTCTTCTTATGCAAGAGTTCTGTCAAAGTGAAGGGATCAGGCACACTTTCTCAACTCCTAGAACTCCTCAACAAAATGGGGTAGCTGAAAGGAAAAATAGAACCCTAATTGAATCTGCTACTACATTATTGACAGATGCTCACCTACCTCTATCCTTTTGGGCTGAGGTAGTGAACACCTCCAACTATGTGCTAAACAGAAGCCTGATACATAAACTAAAGGGCAAGACTCCCTATGAATTGCTCAAAGGGAAGAAACCTAAAATAGATTATTTTAAAATTTTTGGGTGTACTTGTTATATTCATAATAATGACAAGAAGTATCTAGCAAAATTCCAAGCTAAAGATGATGAAGGAGTGTCTCTGGGATACTCCATGATCAGCAAGTCTTATAGGGTATATAATAAATCTTCTTGTAAAATTGAAGAATCTGTTCATGTCACTTTTGATGAGACTAATATGTGTTATAAGGAGAAGTCTACTTCTACCATAGAACCTTTGCAGGTACACTCTATTTCAGAAAGTATGGATAGATTACAGGTTAAAGAAGAGGATACAGCCACTCAACCTATTCTGCAAAAGAATGAGAGCAGTGATGATGAAGAAGAAGTTTAACCTCTTGAAGAAAATCATCCTGAAGAGCCAGTTGTTATTCCACAAGAGGAAACAATAATACAGGTTGGTGAACAATCAACATCCCCTGTTGATCTAGTAATAACAAGAGATCATCCAATCACACAAGTAATTGGAGACATCTCAGCTGGTGTGCAAACCAGAAATTAGGTCAACCAGAACCTGATGCACACTTGCTTCCTATCTCAAGTTGAGCCTCAATCCATTTAAGATGCAGAGCAAGATCCATACTGGATCATTGCAATGCAAGAGGAGTTGTATCAATTTGAAAGGAATAAGGTTTGGGAACTAGTGCCTAAGCCAAAGGATCACACCATTGTTGGAACAAAGTGGGTGTTCAGAAACAAGCTGGATGATCAAGGAGTTATTGTCAGAAACAAGGCAAGGCTAGTTGCTCAAGGCTACTCTCAACAAGAAGGAATAGACTATGACCAGACCTTTGCACTAGTTGCAAGGTTTGAGTCCATTAGAATATTCCTAGCTTATGCTGCTCATAAAGATTTCAAGGTCTACCAGATGGATGTGAAGAGTGCATTTCTCAATGGGGATATCAAAGAGGAAGTCTATGTTAGACAACCTCCAGGTTTTATCTCTCTAACTCACCCTGATTATGTTTTCAAATTTCATAAAGCATTATATGGTCTCAAGCAAGCTCCTAGAGCATGGTATGAGACCCTAGCATGCTTTCTTCTGGAAAATGATTTTATAAGGGGTAGAGTAGACCAAACTCTTTTTATTAGAACCCATAAGTCCCATACCCTACTAGTACAAATTTATGTAGATGATATCATATTTGGATCCACTGATTCAAATTTGTGCAGAAGGTTTTCTAACCTGATGCATTCCAAATTTGAAATAAGTAGCATGGGTGAGCTCTCCTTCTTCTTAGGATTGCAAGTAAAACAACATGCTGAAGGCATATTTATTTCCCAAACCAAGTATGCTAAAGAATTGGTTAAGAGATTTGGTATGTCTGAGGCATCCTGTATGAAAACACCCATGCCTACCAATGCTGTATTGGATGATGATGAACATGGGAAACCAGTTGATCAGAAAACATATAGAGCAATGATTGGCTCTCTATTGTACCTTACAGCTAGTAGACCAGATATAATGTTTGCTACATGCATATGTGCTAGATTCCAAGTAAGCCCTAGAGAGTCACACCTAACTCTAGTTAAAAGGATTCTTAGATATGTAAAAAGTTGTCCAAATCTAGGACTCTGGTATCCAAAAGACTCAGGATTTGAATTAACTGGATTTTCAGATGCTTATTATGCTGGATGCAGAGTAGACAGGAAAAGCACTAGTGGAACTTGTCAGTTCCTTGGTGACAGACTTGTCTCCTGGTTTTGTAAGAAGCAAATATCTGTGTCAACCTCAACTGCTGAAGCTGAATATATGGCTGCAGGCAGTTGCTGTTCACAAATATTGTGGATACAAAATCAGCTCATAGACTATGGCTACAACTTAGAGATGTCTAAAATTTTTTGAGATAATACTTGTGCTATCTCTATAGCAAAAAATCCAGACCTCCATAGTAGGACAAAACACATAGAGATTAGGCATCATTTTCTAAGGGATAATGTAGAGAAAAATAAAATTGAACTTCAATATATCCCTACTGATTTGCAAAGGGGAGATATTTTCACCAAGACTTTGGATGAAAAGAAACACAGTTTCTTCCTAAATCAGTTAGGCATGTTAGATGGAGGAAGCCTAAACTAATTTACAAGATTTTTGAAAAGTTAAAACACACCAAGACTAGGCTAAAAAATTCAGTTCTTTTTGTGTCTGTAGAATAGGCTTTGTCTCTGAACTGCGCTCGACGTTTTCCCAGAAATCATCGAACGTCGATCGACGTTTTTCTAAAAAATGTCGACCAGAGATCGACGTTTCCGAAATCGTCGAACTGAGTTCAGCGCCTCCGTTAGCTCCAGGTTTTCTCTCTTTCTGTTCAGAGGTCGTCGAGCGGAACTCAATGCTTTTCAATATCGTCGAACGGAGATTGACGATATTGAACTCTCTCAGATTCCTTCTATAGCCCAAATCGTCGAGCTGAGATCGACGTTTTGTCGAACCAAGCCCAACGATTTTCCGTTTCGCCGTCGAACCCTAATATAAAATCATTTCTTCAGGCGTCGTTCATCTTTTGCGCTTTCATACTCTCTGCAACTTTCTTCTTTTTCCCTCCAAATCTTCTACGCTTGGTCGTGTTTGGTTCTTTGTTGTAGGTACAAATGGCTGGCTCCAGTGCTGCGATTTCCAAAATGAAATTCGACACCGTGTTTGATGTCGACATGAACTCATTTGATGGAAGCGATCAGTGCTTCAAAGACATTATCAATCTATTCAGAGAACAGCAGCTAGCCCAAATAATGACTACCAGAATGAAGATTGCTTCAGAAGAAATAAAAGAATGGTGTTATACAGCGACAGATGAGAATGAGAACTCTGTCGTCGGCTTCATAAAAGGGACTCAGGTACAATTGTCCCCGGCTCTTTTAACTGAAGTTTTTCATCTTAGTTCTGGAGAAGATTCCATAGAGTTATCTGGAGAGGAATATGACTCCATGCTTGATAGAATGGGTCACAATGTTGTGAACCCTAACAAACTGCTGAAGAAAAATCTGTCGATAAAATTTCAATTTTTGGCTGATATAGTTGGGAAAGTGCTTCTGGCCAAGCACTCAGCCCATGATACCATATCAAG
Source organism: Platanthera zijinensis (assembly GCA_039513925.1). Taxonomy (NCBI): domain Eukaryota; kingdom Viridiplantae; phylum Streptophyta; class Magnoliopsida; order Asparagales; family Orchidaceae; genus Platanthera; species Platanthera zijinensis. Next base: position 64,745,607 of record CM077092.1, on the reverse strand, counting down.
ATATCAATTTTGTCTAATGGGAGCTCTGCTTGATAAGAAACATCTAGACTGGGGATCAATTTTCTTCAACCTGATTAAGAAGAAGCTGAATAAGACTGCTGTCAGTTTTGGGAGAATTCTAGGGGTCTATCTGCATTCCAGATGCCTTGAGCTGCTAACCTCTTCTGGGATGTTCATTAATGCATCCAAGAGGCTCTCCTGTGCCCTTTTCAGCAAATGGGACAGGCAGATTGTAAACCCTACCAGAGCTGTGCACCACTGAATTCAGGCACCAGGACTACCTCAGTCACTCCACCTCTGGTCTCTACCCCAGCAGAAGTGTTGCCTGCTTCTCCTCCTCCTCCAGCTGTCTCTACCCACTACAAGAAAACAGGGTTTTAGTGACCAAATTTTAGTGACGGAATATATTTCATCACTAAGTACGCGATTTTAGTGTCAAAAAAAATTCCAGTCATTAAAGATACATCTTCAGTGACAAAAATATTGTCGGTCACTAAAGAGACGTCGTTAGTGACAAAATTAATGTTCAGTCACTAAAGACATGACTATAGTGACAAAATTAAAATTCGGTCACTAAATGTACGTATTTATTAGCATTGAGTTTGTGATAAAATATATTTCGTCACTAAATGCATGTTTTTTAGTGAGACACATAAATTTTTCACCATAACTCTATATTTAATGATAATTTTTTTGTTACAAAATAATTATTTAGTAACCAAAATACTTAGAGACATAATATATATCTCTCCTAATTTATAAGAAAGCTACTATGTCTATAATTAAAAATATATGAGTACTAGACAATTGCTTTCAGTTTCTCAAGCAGAAAGTTTAACTTTGTCACACAATTTAGGTTACGGCCGAACAACTCCAGCGACGTGCCGACGAATGATACATCGACGTGTTAGGTGCATTGCACAAGTCCTTTCTCTCCACGCCACCAGCTTTGATCAGTGACCCCCAAAAAATAATATTTAATCTTAATTATATTTAATTATTTATACTTACAAAAACAAAATAGGTTTTATTTTCCTCACTTATTATTTTTTCTCACTTATTTAATATTTCATGGGTGTTGATATTCGTAAATCATATTTGACTATCTAAAGCTCTTTGCTATTTGTAAATCAAGGAATTACAATTGTACTCTAAGATACTATTTGTACTCCCAAGATCTTTTTATAGAACAAAACAAAAATCCAAAGTTATAGATCTTTAGTTTTATCGAGCATCCGACCGCTTCTTTCTCTAATCTTTTGACATCTAATTTTAGTCAACCATGACGAGCATGCCAGGAGAGATTTTAGCTTCTACAAAAAGATTGGTGTTATATAAATGGAATTTGACGGGTGCAGGATGATGAGGAGGTGGACGAAGAAGCTGCTTGCAGACGAGGATGAAGTTGAGGGCTCTAAACACATTGTCGCCGACGGTATAATCTACGTTAATGTGTTTTTAAAAAAAAGACACATTAACTAATCTTGAATTATTAACATTAATTTTAAATTAATTTAATTTTCTGATGGGATTCTTGCAAATTTTTAACATTAATTTAATTTAATTTAATTTGAGCCGGCACAACTTTCTCACTCTCACAACACTAACACCCATCCCACTAACTTTTAACTTCCATTAACACCCTAACACCACATCTCCCGTAACTTCCTTAATCTTAACCCCCGTAACTTCCTAAATCCTAACCCACACCGGCAGCAGATGAATAGGCACGCAGAAACCCTCCTTTCCGCTCCGAAATTTTTCGCAACTACAGGTCATCCCCTTCGCTTCTCCTGCATCGACGGCTAGCCACCACTCGAAGCCCCGGCCGCTGCCACTCCTCCTTCACTACACCATCCGCTATCGCTCCTTTTGCGAGAAACCCTTGCACCTCGCCCCTCGCCCCTCGCCCGCGCTTCTCCTGCATCCGTCGGCCACCACTCGAAGCCGCCGTCGCTCGAAGCCGCCGTCGCTCGAAGACGCTGTCGCTCGAAGCCGCCGTCGTTCGAAGCCGCCGTCGCTCGAAACCCCGTCGCTCTAAAGCCCCCGCCGCTCATCTTCCTCTTCCAGGTATATCTCAATCATTTTGGGAATTTTTTCATTCAGGCTCACCTCTCTTTCTCCAGGCTCACCTATCTTTCTACTGATTCCTGCATTTTATCAGATGTATGTCCACATGATTATGTTCATTCCTAGGCTTACATTAATGTTTGAACATGCTAATATATTCATTTCATGTTTAAACCTATCTTATCTATATAATTTGAATGGAGATTGTTTTACTTCTCTTTTTCTTAATTTGCACCTTCTAATGAGCATGCAAGTATTTTCATCCTATAGCTCAAGCCTGTCTGATGATCTTGTGAGCCTGGAATGGAGAATGTTTGTCTAATTTTCTACAGCTATTTTAAGGTGTTTTTTTAAGCTACACTTTTTTATTAAGTGTTTTGTTTGTCAGTCATCCTTCATGCAGTTAATTTGTCATCAATTTACTCTGTTCGCTTAATTAAGATTTTTGTTATAAAAATTTATGTTCTCATGTATCTGCGACCTACTTTACACGGCATGAGGAAGATATTTATGTTCAAGACATTGTTAGAAGTTCCTTAGGCCATTTTATTATGTTGCTTGCAAATCCCCTCAATGCATCTTATTAATGTTTTTTGCTCTATACATAGACAATAAAATGTAAATAGAGCAGCATAAAGCAAGTTGTTTCTTGTACGATAAATTTCTTGTGAGGTGTGGATATGGAGTAGTACTGTAGTGTATGTTGATCATCCATCATTTTGAGTTCTTTATGACTTGCTTGTAAAGTGCGGAGCAATCTTGTATAGCTTAGACGGCAATTGACTAGCTTGCTACCTTCTGATTGGCTACACAAAGTTGGTGAGCCTGGAGAAAGATAGGTGGCTAAATTAGGATTGAGAGACTGCAGGCTTGTCAGTAGATGTCTTTAGTAGTTATTACCTTTGTTTTTGGTCTTTCTAATTAGAACAAAATGTATTTTAATATAAATGCACGATGCCCTTTTCACCGTGATTTAATGGTTTTGTTAAAAGATAGTAAAAGAATATGTAAAAACCCATTGTAAAGACCCATTTATAAGCCTATGTGTTTTTTTTGTTTTGTCCCACATGAAATTTAGTAAATTTTAACACAATCTGCTAGTTCATATATCAACCAAGCCAATGCTACTAATCTTTAACCTTCATGCCCACACTTCGCTACTGATCAAACATAAATTATTTCATGTAGTTGCCATCATTCCCAGCTTTAGTAGAACCTTTTAAATTCAAAAAACTTTGGACAAATCAAATCTCATCTTTCCAAGCATAAGTTGTTTTTGGTAGTGCCCGATTCTACATGATTTAATCTTATATTTTTTTTTGTTCTTTATTGATTATTTAATGTTAACATGTTAATTTCTTGAAATTTATTTTTGTTAAAGCAATTTTATTTATTTATTTATTGATGTATAGTGCAATGGATAAAAGTTGGATGGATATCAGTGATCGGCGACAACCTTCATACATCAACGGAGTGATTTCTTTTCTTGATTTTGCTTTTACTCATTCTGCTAGAGGAAACACAATTCGTTGCCCTTGTTATAGATGTGGAAATAATAATTTTCACACTCGAGAGATTGTGTTTGTGCATCTTATTCTGAATGGAATTATAAAGGCATATAGATGGTGGTCAAGTCATGGAGAGGATTATTACAATATTAACCCAACTGTTGAGAGCAATGATGATGTTTTTAGAGAGGATGAAGAAGAGATTTCAGAGCATGATGATATGCATGAACTCCTACATGATTTAAATTCTGGTTTTAACAATATGAATGAGATCGGAGAAGAACGAGATCATGAGGACCCCAATGAAACAGCAAGAAAGTTTTATGATTTGTTAAATGACGCTGAACAAGAATTATATCCTGGCTGCAAAGAATTTTCGAAATTTCAATTTATGGTTACTCTACTTGCACTCAAATCTGATTACGGATGGACTGACCGGTCTTTTACTGAATTACTTAAAGTTTTGAAAAGAGCAATTCCTTGTAGTGAAAAACTACCAAGTAGTTTTTATGAAGCAAACAACTACATACAAGAGCTTGGAATGGAGTGTAAGAAGATAGATGCTTGCATGAATGATTGCATTCTCTACCGTGATAAGTTTGCAGATCTTGAAAGTTGTCCAACTTGCGGTATGTCCAGGTGGCAATTGAGCAAGATTAACAATAATGCAGAAAGTGATATGTTGTCAAGGAAGCGTAAAAATATACCAAATAAGGTTCTTAGACACTTTCCTTTGATACCCAGACTTCAACGATTATATATGTGTTCTAGGACAGCCGAGAATATGAGATGGCATAAAGAAAAATGTCACGATGATGGTAATTTGCGACATCCAGCTGATGCTTTTGCTTGGAAATCATTTGATGAGAAACACTCAGAATTTTCGTCTGACACACGGAATGTTAGGCTTGGTTTAGCAAGTGATGGCTTTAATCCTTTTGGTCTTATGAGTACAAATTACAGTGTATGGCCAGTTGTTTTAGTGCCTTATAATATGCCACCGTGGTTATGCATGAAAACTCCTAATTTTATCATATCTTTGATTATTCCCGGCCCTGGACAACCTGGGAATGATATAGATGTCTATTTGCAACCTTTGATTGATGAGTTAAAAATTTTATGGGAAGTTGGGGTTTGCACTTATGATGCATATAGTAAGTGCAATTTTAACATGCGTGCTGCGGTATTGTGGACGATAAATGATTTTCCAGCTTATGCTAACTTGTCAGGTTGGAGCACAAAGGGTAAGCTTGCTTGTCCGTGTTGTAATAAGGACACATGGTATTGTCGACTAAAGAATGGGTCCAAGATGTGTTACATGGGAAACAGACGTTTTTTGGATCCAAATCATAGATGGAGAAAAGATAAGAAGTCTTTTGATGGAACAGTAGAACTTCGATCTATACCAAAGGTCCTATCAGGGGATGAAATTTTAGAGCAGCTAAAAGAATATGACAATGTGATTTTTGGAAAGTTTCAAAAGAAAAGGAGGCTGAATGAAACTACTCTTCCATACAATTGGAAGAAGTTAAGTATTTTTTTTCAATTACCATATTGGAAAACACTTGAGATACGTCATTGTCTAGATTACATGCATATTTTAAAAAATATTACTGATAATATATTGGGTACTTTGTTGAACATTGATGGAAAGACAAAAGATGATTTAAATTCTAGACTTGACCTTAAGGAAATGGGGTTGAGATCTGAATTACACCCGATAGAAAAAGATGATCATTATATCATGCCACAAGCATGTTATTCATTGACACTGGTCGAACGAAGGGCAATATGCAATTTCTTAGAGAATATAAAAGTTCCAGATGGGTATTCTTCAAATATAAAGAGGTGTATAAATGCTAAAGAGGGTAAAATTTCACGAATGAAAGCTCATGATTGTCATGTTTTCATATTGGATCAACTTGCTCCTGCTTTTCGTGGCATTGTTCGCAAAGAGGTTTATGACCCACTAGTTGAACTAAGTGTCTTTTTTAAGGAGTTGTGCTCGAAAGTACTCAGTATTGAGGTATTGGATAAACTTGAGAAAAATATTGCTATCACACTTTGCAAACTCGAGAGAATATTTCCTCCTTCATTTTTCACAATCATGATGCACTTACCAATTCATCTTGCACAAGAAGCAAGAGTTGCTGGTCCTGTACAATATCGATGGATGTATCCAATTGAAAGGTATGCCTATTAAATTTTTTTTTACTTTATCATATTATATCGGTTAAAATAATTGAATTCAATAGATATTTACGTACACTCAAATCTTTTGTGCGAAACAAAGCACGTCCAGAAGGTTCAATGGCAAAAGGATACCTAGTACACGAGTGTTTGACATTTTGTTCTCGATATATAAATATAGTTGAGACAAAGCTTAATCGACCAGAAAGAAATGATGAAGGAGATTTTGAGGAAGTTTCAAGCTTGTTTATTTTTCAAAAAATTGGGAGGCCATTAGGTAAAGGATTAGAAAAAGATCTCAGATATGAAGATTGGCATCAGGCTCAACTCTATATACTAAGAAATTGTCCAGAAGTAGAACCATTTATAGGGTGAGATTCACATTCTTACTCTCCATAGTTGTATTATTTTTATCTTATTTAACTAATTCATTAAACATTTAATTAACAGGCAACATCGTCAGGAGCTTCACAATGTAGACTCTAAAAATATTGGAAGAAGACATGAGAAAACGTTTGTTAGATGGTTTGAGTCACAGGTAAGTAAGATACAATTTTTAAAGAATCAACTTGTTTTTACTCTACATGATTTTGATTACATTGTTTTTTCAACAGATATCCAAATTATATTACGAGGGAGATTCAAGAGTTAGCAAAGAATTTTTGCAGTTAGCCCGCGGTCCGAGAAAAGGGGCAACACATTATTCTGGTTATATTATTAATGGTTTTAGATTTCATACGTATGAACGTGAAATCAGACGCAAAACTCAAAATAGTGGTGTTTTTGTTAAAGGAGATGATCAATCAGGTGGCAGAGAATATTACGGAGTTCTAAAAGATATTCTTCAATTTGAATATGGTGTTGGGCAAAAAATTGTTTTATTTAAATGTGAATGGTGGGATACGTACAATGAAGGTAGAGGATACAAGAAAGAAAACAATGGACTTATTTCTGTTAATATAAAACATAATTTGAGAAGCAATAAGCCTTATGTTCTAGCCAGCCAGGTTGAACAAGTGTATTACGTGCCTGATAATAAAAGTCAAGATTGGCGAGTGATCATAAAGACAGTTCCACGTCACTTTTATGACATTCCAACCAAAGGATTTGAAGAAGTCACTAAGGATGAAATTCAGTTGTATGACACAAATGTTGAGTTAGGATCAATGCTTGATAATGATGTAGATAATGATAATCCTATGCTTTCATTACAACGAACTGATGTTGCGGCTATAACTATTGAGAAAAAAGACCAATCCAGACAAAGAAGAGCTTTGAATGAAGAAAATGAAGATTATGAAATTGATGACTCTGTAGATGTTAGTGATATTTAAAACAATTATTTTATCACTACAACAAAAATAAGGATACAAATGTTGTGGCTATAACATGTTCAGCTTGACCGTGACATTTAAAAGCAAATGCATTGTTTCTTAGTTCTTCATAATAATCCGATGCTTTGATTTCCTATGGCAAATAATCTCATGAACGTGTATGAGGTATTCTTACTGTTTGATAATTTGGTTTCTTATTTTTATTATAGATTCTTAGTGGCTGTATTTTTTATGGCATTTTATAGTCATTTAAAGGTCATTGTTTATGTTCACAGCATCAACTCATAAATTTGATTACTTTGAACGTGCCCGAGCTTAAGCATTATTTACTCTTATGTTGATCTTAAACATTCTTTATTCCAAATTAAATTGTTTTTTTTCCAGGTAATTTAGATCAAAAAAATGAAGAGTGAACATATTGGTGGTAAGGCTAAAGCTTCCCATATTGAAAGCCTTACAGATAGTTTACATCCACGATCCACTGCAGCGCGCATGCATTCCTTTGCTAAATCATTTACTCAACATAAATGTGAACCTTCCAACCAGCATAAAAAAAAGGAATCACAGATTGAAACTACAAGTACAGGCAATAATTCTCAGGTTGTATCTCAACTTACAAAAAAGGTATCTTCTTCTGGACAACGACCAACAAAAACCGCAATATCGTTACATACGGATCAAGGTTTGATGAATGAAGATCAACATACAATTGTTGAGAGTGTGGTTGAACATGTTTCTACTGATGTTGAGGTTGATCATGTACCTGCAAATCCAACAGACTTTGAGCATGCTACTAATAGTGGTATAAATCCCTTATGTTTTTTTAATTTGATATATTTGAAACATGTTAACACAAAAATGTTTAATTACAGGTTTAAATGTAACAAAAAAAAGGACACGTGGTCCGACCATTGGGCTTGAGTGGTCAAAGAGGAGACAAAATAATCTAGAGAGGGTGACTGTGCAACTTCCAGCAGAACTTCGAAGATTAGTTGGATATAGAGCTCAAGAGCTTATTACAAAAAGTGGACGATATGTAAGGCAAAATGCTCCTCTAAATGTGGAGAAATGGTCTGAAATTCCAACTGATATTATTGACAAAATAATTAATATCATCAATGTAAGTCTTAAATTTTAAATAGTTTTTTAAATTTATAAATATTTTTCTATTTTGGATTCATAATTTGTTGTTTTATATTTTTGTAGGCTGAATTCAATCTCCCAAAAGAATCTCATGTTCATGGTGATCTTATATCATCACTTCGTCGACACTACAATGTTTGGCGTTTTCGTTTACATGCTGATTATTATCTGAAATGGAATACTGATGCACAAAGACGTGCAAATGGCCCTAAAGACATCGATCCAGCACAATGGAATTGGATAATTAATTACTGGGGCAGTGCCCGATTCAAGGTATGAAATACATTAATTACTTTAAAATTATGTGTATTGTTCATACAATGCTTTTCTTATTGATTCATTGATGTAGAGAATCAGTGAGATCAATAAATAAAATAGGAGCCAACAAAAAATGAAATCTCATGTAGGATCAAAGTCTATTGCAAGAACAGTATATGAAATGGTAAGCTCTTAGAATTTATCAATTATAATGTTAATTAAATTTAACTATTATAATTGTACTTAGAATTAATGTTTTATTATTTTGTATATGTAGAGGATTGCTCCGAATGAACAAGATGAGCTACCATTATACATAAGGTTGTGGGAGAAAACTCATAAGGGGAAACATAATGAATGGCAAGATGAAACAGTGAAGGAAACATATAACACGCTATTGGATCTTCATGACGCACAAATGAGAGAGAAGGGAGAAGATAAGTTGACCCCAGAAGAAGCCTACACTACAGTACTTGGACATCGTTCAGGTTATATTCCCGGAATGGGTCCTGGACCCAAACCTTCAGAGCGTAAAAATATTAATGTGCAACAATTACGAGAAGAAATTCGAGCAGAAATTCGAGCAGAATTTGATGTGGAGATGAACACTCGTATCAAAGATTTGGAAGTGGAGGTGACCACTCGTATTCAAGAGATGGAATCTAAAATTTTGGCTCTTCAAAAACAAAGAGAACCTGAGGACCAAGCAGACCACTAATGATTCTTGAGAACTGTTTTTGTCATCTGAACTCCTGATTTTCTATTTTTTTTTCTCTTTGTGAAAGTTTCTATATGTTTTATATTTAGTCGTTCTTCTAACTGAAAGTTTTTTTTGTTTTATCTTCTGTTACTTTTGTTCATTTTAAAGTTTGTGCTAGCAGATATATCTTTGAATGTTCTTTCAATCTGATCAATACAATAGTGATGACCTAATATCACTCTTAATGACTTTATTTAGACGTAGTTTCTTCTGGTAGATTTTCATTCTTCATGTTGATGTTGATTAGAAAATTGGCTAAGTTAATATGAATATAGAATTCTGATCATAGTTTTTATAGCAAGAATGATTCAGTGGACCGAAGCAGAGGAATCCTTCCTATGTTCCAATGGCTTCTCTATTGCATATTTTATCTTTATATTACTGGAGAAATTTGACTCATTCATTTTCGTGGATTGAAATGGGCAGGGAAACTCTGCATAGAGGTCACAACTGCCTCAAAAATTGCATTCATTTCAGAAGAACTTTGCATTGGATGCGGAATCTGTGTCAAGGTCCATTAATTTCTTTTTCTTTTCAGGCTGCCAGTGCCAAGTACCAGAACCCTCCATCCAACAAATTTACTGTGTTGGCCTGGGAAATAACTGCATCCTAGAACTGCCCCAGTACTCTGATTCTCTCATGTTCAGCCACTGCAGGTCCCACTTCTCTCTTTCAGGCGCGGACAGGAATGCCCCAGTACTCTGATTCTCTCATGTTCAGCCACTGCCTACACTACGAACTGATGTTGCTTGAGGTCAGTTATTTTAGGTGTATCTAAGCCATTTGGGAAACATAACCAAATGTCTTTGATTATATACATGGCTAGAGAATATTTCTTGTAGGCACTTGATGATGATACTCTTTACTTTTTTTCTACATCTATTTTTGGTCTCCATCTTTGGCACAATTTTCTTCTTTAGTAGATTCAATGTTCTATTAGATTTACATTTGTGTTCTCAGGTGCTACTGACTTCTCCTGATACTCTATTGGCTACTTTAATGCCTGCACTTGTTGCTGAAGCCAATATGCTACGTGAGAGGTTTGCACATAGGTATCACAGCAGTGCTCTCCTTGGGATGCAGTCTAGATCTCGGTGTGGTGAGCCCTCTAGACGGGGAGATCTTATTGGATCAGGCGCGGACAGGAATGCTGTTGACTCTGCTTCCCGCAGGTCTACGGTGAGTAAACTTGTTGACGCTGCTGGAACTCCTCTTGTGGACAAAAATGCTTTGAAAGCATTGGTTAGGCTACTTCATGTTGTTCAGGTAATCTAACCTGTCACAAAATTAACTATTTCAATTTTTTTTTGCATAGCTAGCAATTTGACATGTAAATTCTGCAGCCCCTCTATAAAGGACAATTTCAGAGGCTTCTCTTGAATTTATCAGCCCATCAGGATACAAGAACATTATTGGTGCAAATTTTGATGGATATGCTGTTGCTTGATCTACGGGGATCAAATAATATTACTCAATTTGTGAATTTTGCCTGATCTATATTATGGATATGCAAATTGTGAACATTATGGATATGCTGTTGCTTGATCTATTGGTGCAAATTTTGATGGATATGCAAATTTTGATTGATATGCTGTTGATATGCTGTTGCTTGATCTACGGGATCAAATAATATGCTGTTGCAAATTTTGCCAGAGCTATATCATGAACTCGCGTCCTCAATTTTCTGATGGTACCCATCTTCGCCCCATTTCTCTTCTGGTTATGAATGTTCTAGAACTTTTTCTTGGTTAATTTGTGAATCGAGCTGATTTTGTCATACATTGTCTCTCATGGCTAATTGGCTATAATAAGATCATTAATGGATCAGAATTTCATTGTTGACTAGTAGCTTTAACTTAGGGTATAGGGTGTTAATGGATCTTAGTCTGTTTGTTTGGTATCATAGACTTTAGATTGAATTGCGGTGAAGTTGTTTTCTTTTGAAGCAATGATTCGCGTTTATTAATTTCTTTTTCTTTTCAGGCTGCCAATGCCAAGTACCACAACCCTCCATCCAACAAATTTACTGTGTTGGCCTGGGAAATAACTGCATCCTAGAACTGCCCCAGTACTCTGATTCTCTCATGTTCAGCCACTGCAGGTCCCACTTCTCTCTTTCACAGTAAAATCCCAACTGTCCATGCCCATCCGCCGCGTACACGTGTAAGTCGTTATTTGAAATTTCTGTTTTCTATTATTTTAAAATCTTTATTTTAATTAATTGTTTGTGGCTAAATTGCATCGGCTAGTGTCGCGTGTCCTCCACTTGTAGATTTGTCATGTGCCACAAAGTTAATAAGTCAGAGAAGGGCTAGGTTCTATGCAGAGGAATGACATTTTTTATAAATGATTAAATCTTTAGATGAAAATATGCACGATAGTGCATACTGGCTTGAGGTCAGTTATTTTAGGTGTATCTAAGACATTTGGGAAACATAACCAAATGTCTTTGATTATATACATGGCTAGAGAATATTTCTTGTAGGCACTTGATGATGATACTCTTTACTTTTTTTTCTACATCTATTTTTGGTCTCCATCTTTGGCACAATTTTCTTCTTTAGTAGATTCAATGTTCTATTAGATTTACATTTGTGTTCTCAGGTGCTACTGACTTCTCCTGATACTCTATTGGCTACTTTAATGCCTGCACTTGTTGCTGAAGCCAATATGCTACGTGAGAGGTTTGCACATAGGTATCACAGCAGTGCTCTCCTTGAGATGCAGTCTAGATCTCGGCGTGGTGAGCCCTCTAGACGGGGAGATCTTATTGGATCAGGCGCGGACAGGAATGCTGTTGACTCTGCTTCCCGCAGGTCTACGGTGAGTAAACTTGTTGACGCTGCTGGAACTCCTCTTGTGGACAAAAATGCTTTGAAAGCATTGGTTAGGCTACTTCATGTTGTTCAGGTAATCTAACCTGTCACAAAATTAACTATTTCAATTTTTTTTTGCATAGCTAGCAATTTGACATGTAAATTCTGCAGCCCCTCTATAAAGGACAATTTCAGAGGCTTCTCTTGAATTTATCAGCCCATCAGGATACAAGAACATTATTGGTGCAAATTTTGATGGATATGCTGTTGCTTGATCTACGGGGATCAAATAATATTACTCAATTTGTGAATTTTGCCTGATCTATATTATGGATATGCAAATTGTGAACATTATGGATATGCTGTTGCTTGATCTATTGGTGCAAATTTTGATGGATATGCAAATTTTGATTGATATGCTGTTGATATGCCGTTGCTTGATCTACGGGGATCAAATAATATGCTGTTGCAAATTTTGCCAGAGCTATATCATGAACTCGCGTCCTCAATTTTCTGATGGTACCCATCTTCGCCCCATTTCTCTTCTGGTTATGAATGTTCTAGAACTTTTTCTTGGTTAATTTGTGAATCGAGCTGATTTTGTCATACATTGTCTCTCATGGCTAATTGGCTATAATAAGATCATTAATGGATTAGAATTTCATTGTTGACTAGTAGCTTTAACTTAGGGTATAGGGTGTTAATGGATCTTAGTCTGTTTGTTTGAGTGTTTTTAACTCAATTTTGGCGGGGTAAGGAGAAATGTGTGTTTGCTAAACCACCATTTTGGAGCTCTGGTGCTCTCGGAAAACCAAAAACTACATTTCCCCCATTTCCCAAAGACATGTGAGAGCTCCATTTCTCACCTGAGCCAGTAGCACCACTCTTTCAAATAGAGCCTTAATTTTAGGTTCACGATATATAGTTGTGTTACATTACTCATCTCACTGTTTTGGTGAATTTAGGAGTGCCACCTCTAGTTTCTAGACGTCTTCTAGAAACTCTGACATTCTTGGCCAGGAATCATCAATATGTGGCAAAACTTCTACTCCATTATGAGGTTTCAAATTGTGGAGTGTCTGAAGTGGACACATCCAATCAAAGGACGTGGCAAAGCTGTTATTATGGAGGAAGATAAACCTAAAGACATGATAGGGAAGGGAGGTTTCTCCATTGTTGTGCTTCTTAAGCTGTTGACTCAGCCGTTATATATGAGGAGTGTAGCTCATCTTGAGCAGGTAGGTGTCTTCTGTGTACCAAGTTCATTTTTCATTTTTTGAATTTTTTTAATATGAACGACCTCTCACTATTTTTTTCCCATTATTTTAGCTCTTAAATCTTCTAGAAGTCATCATGATCCATGCTGAGAGTGATGCTAGCCTACCCAAACAATCTGTAGAACCTTCTGAGCAACCTGTTATCTCAGAAGGCATCATGCTAGACGTAAATGCGAATATCGATGCATCTCCCATAGAACCATCCGGTTTAGAGAGCAAAGTGCAGAGTGAATAGGTCAATAATGTTGCTGTTTCTGCTGCTACTGAGGAGGGCTGCTTTTCAAAGATTGATAGCAAAGAACAGGATCCACAGGCTGTTCTTCTTGGTCTTCCACAAGCAGAACTTCAGCTTCTTTGCTCTTTGTTGGCTCGAGAAGGGTATGATACCTATTTCCCATTTTTTTTATCTTGTCTACCTTTTATTAGCATACAATTGAATTGTTTTATGGCATTAGAAATATGTTGTTTATAGTGTTTAGTTGAGCTTGCACTGCAGTCATTATATCTTTTCATTAATGGTCTAATCAAAAGTATGTTCCAACATGCTCTTAAATTTATGGAATGATTTTTTTGTCTTTCAGGATCATGCATATCCATTGGATACCTAAACTTTGGCTAGATTGAAGTATTTTTACAAAATCAGTAGCAAGATTTTGAATTTTGAAAGTCTTCAGTATTTGGAATATTCATGCCTTTCAACCTAAATAATAGCACTCTGCTTTGCTTTTTATTCACTGACTTTTGGATATCATCATTTTGTAGGATAGTCAACTAAATATTGTAGCTCTACAATTTTTTAGCTTTTTTTTGTTGTTATTTGAGATATGGTTTTTGTGTTTGCATATTTCATTTAAGCGCCACTCCTTACCTATTCATGTGTAAATAAATTTCATTACACTTAATGTATTCTAAATGATGAGAACTCACCACCTGTTGTTGGGATGATACTACAAATAAATTATTTAACTGAGCTTGGTGTCATACTCTATTTAATTGAGATTGACCTCATATTTTCTAAAGCAAATGAAGATCGGTGCGGGCTGCTATCTTTATGAATTCTGATCAGAAGATCTACTTCTGGCCAGCAAATGATCATCTTGAATTTTCATGGCAATTGTTATGGCAAAGGCGAAGATGAATGGTTTTTATTACGTTAAAAGAATATTTTACGTAGGATGAAATTATGCTCGCAGAATACAGCTCCGGCGGCCGAAGCAGGCGCATCGGGGATGCAGGCGATGGCTTTGAGGCTAGCAGGAGACAAAACTTTGATATATCAAAGCCGAATCCTGGGCTCGCAAGATACACTTTTCGATCAGATTGGGAAGCATTATTTCTATCAATGTTACATCCAAGGATCTATTGACTTCATATTTGGGAATGCAAGGTCACTTTATCAGGTAATCATTTTAATAGTTTGACATATTCTCTTCATTTTTCACGAAGATTCTTTCATCAGTAGAGTATTCGGGATGACAGAAGTGTGCACATTTCCCTCCATTTCCAGGGTGTGACCGTCGTCAGCAATATGTACGTGTTGAGGCCGTCACTTTGCACCCTGGTGGGGGTGGTTAGGGGTATATTTTGCATAATAATAATTAAAATTGTATAAATCATTTGTATTGGCATAATGATTATTACTCTACTTTCAGGTCTTGTTAATATTGGCCAGAGCATGACGCAAATGGGAAGAATCTTAAGAAGGCTAGAGTTTGGCGATCCTTCAATGTTCAACGGGGACATGGTTAAGCGTACAAAGAAGACTATCAATGTGTTGAGCGTCGCCGCCGCTGCCATCGGCAATTGCGAGGTGGAGATCAGTGAGTACCTAACTCATGTCCCCAACATCTCACGGACAAAGTTCGAAAAGTGCAAGCAGATCTTCCACCGGCGATGAGATATTGGGCCTCCTTCTAACTTGGACTATCATTATCTCAGAAGTTATAAAATGCACATTTAAATGAGCTAAAGAATGAATATGTATTTAGTTTAATTATGGTTTAAAACTATTATTCTGTATTGAGAGATTTATGTTATCTCTCATTTTTTTTCTTTATTAATAAAATAATGTTGAACAAAATTCTGTTATGATTGTATATTTTATTTTTTTCCTTGTGTTTGAATATCTTAATATTGAATTATAAGGAATAAAATATGAAAGTACATGGTATTACTACGTGTTGTCTCTTTAGTAACTACATAGTGCGTCACTGAAATTACACATCCGGTGACCAAATAATTTGGTCACTAAAATAATATTTAGTGACTTTATCAGTTTGATCACTAAAGAATTATTTAGTGACCGAAATAGATTAGTCACTAAAACAGCATTTCATGACCGGTTGAATATAGTCACCAAAAAATTATTTAGTGACCAAATTAATTTGGTCACCAGGAAACATTTTGTGACCGAATCAATATGGTCATTAAATGTTCATTCAGTGACTGATTCAACTTAATCACTAAAAATTAATTTAGTGAACAAATCAATTTCATCACAAAATAAACTTTTGGTGACTATAGTTAATTCAGTCATTAAATATATACGATTTGTGACGTAACTCATTTTGGTCACTAAAAACATTTAGTGGCGGGGCATTTGTGACCGCTTTGTGACGGACTATATTTAGTCACTAATTATCTTTAGTGACTAAAATGCAATTTTTAATGACGAAAAAATTCGTCACTTAAAGTCGATTTTCTACTAGTGACCCCAGCCATTTCATCCTCACCTCCAATCACCACCATAGCCATATCTTCCCCCATTACCATTTCTTCACCAGTTTCCCCCCCTCTAGCATCTACCTCAGAGGAATTCCATCCTCTTTTCTCTTATCCAATCTTCACCTCACCATCATTTTCCCTTGTAGATGATTCCTTTATGGATGATTCACCTTCCACTCCTCCTGAGCCTCCCTCTACCTCCTCATTCCAACAAATGCTGCAAGAAATACTCTCCCAACCATCCTTCACACCTTCTCTTGCCTCACTTATCTCCACCTCAACATCTTCAATCTCCTCCATTCCACTCTCAGAGCCATCCATTCCCACACCTCCTATCTCAACATTCTCCATGCCACCAGCTCCAGCCAACATCCTTCCAACAACCTTCTCTCCTACCTCTGCTCAAGCCCCTCTTGAGCATGTAGATCTATCAGCCCTGGTAGACAGGTTATATGAGCTGCTAGCTCCTAAGCTAACCTCATTACTGGAGACCACTCTGGCTCCACTCCTGGCCCATGTCAAGGAGCTGTCTTCCAAGCTCTCCTCCTTCATTCCCTCTCAGGCAATTAACTCTTCTGGGTGCCTTGATTCAGTTCTCCCTGAATCCAGGTAGGGGGAGATGCCTTCTGAAGTAGTGGATGTGCCTGAGTCTGCTCCAGCTCTTGCTCCTGCTCCTGCTTTTGCAATGGACCTCCAGAGCCTGCCCTCTGAGTTTGATACAGTTTATATCAGATCTTTGCCAGTTCCACATACTGAAGACTTGTCTAAGGCCATTGTGCCTATTTCTGTCTGTGATCCCAGCCAAATTGAAGCATATGTAAATTCCTAGAAGGCTATGGATGTTTATGTTTCCATCTCTAATGCTGCTACTAAGGTCATTGTGCCTCTTGTTGATGAAGCTGCTGCTGCTATTACTGAAGATACTGAAATGGTTCCTGTAATTGAAGATACATCTGCTGCTGAAGAACTTGCTTCTTACCTGGAAGAACCTGCACCTGCTGTTGTTTCTGCTCCTATTGCTGCTGCTGCTTCTGCTCCATCTCCTGATGTTGTTTCTGCTTCAAAATTTCCTTCTGCTCAAATTTCTATTGCTGCTGCTGCTCCTGCCCTGACTCCTGATCAGTTGAAGTTACAAGAGAAATACATAAAAAGCTTTGATGATTTGTATGACAGACCTCAAAGTTCAGAGAGTGATCAATTTCAAACTGAATCAGATGACTCTTCAAATACTATTGCCAAGAAGAGGAAGGCCAGAAGCAAGGCCATGATGACAGTCCCCCCAACTTAGGCAAAGGATTCTAATGACATTCCCTGCTATATTCTGCATGACTGCCCCATATCTGAGCCTTGGATGCAGTATTCCGAGAACCAATTAAAGGATATGAAGAAGAGAAGGAAGATGGATAAGTATGAAAAAGGATCTTCTCAGTATCAGCCTCTTAAGCTCCAACTTCCAGACAAAGCTCCTCCCAGTCTTATCAGAGATACTATCAAAGGGGGCAACATCAAAGGGGATATCAATCTAGAAGGGGTCAATATAGAGGAAGCCAGAGAGTGCACAGATTTCAACAAAGGGAAGGACAAGGCCATACTGATTCTACTTCAGGTCCTTTCCCTTATAAGCTAAAAGATACAGTTGTCTCTAGGAATCCTCCTACTGATTCTGAATCCATCAAAAGATATGAACCTCCTGTTCTATTTGAGGATCCTGAGAACAACCCCTTATCCTGGACAGCTAGAATGAAAGAGTTGGCTGCTCTTGATCAAATGAAAAAGGCAAGAGAGCAAGGCAAGGACACTTCCAACATAACAACTCTATCAGATCAGAGAAAGAAAGAACTGGAGAGATATGCATCAAGAAAATTCTTTAATCTAGAAGATTATATGAAGCTCCACCCCGAGGCTGTAGTTCCAAGGCCCAGATCTCAAACTTCCTTAGGTGCAGAAGATGATAGAAGATCCAAGAAAGAAGCCCTCAATCCCAATAGAGAAATTATGTTTAAAAAGGGAACTGAGAAGAAGTGAATTGTGTAAGCTGAACAATCATCCTCCTCTGGATATTTGCTGACTTTTTATCTGTGATCTGCATTGCTGCTATATCTTTCCTACTACATTGTTGATTTAGCTTCTGTTTTGAATGTATGCTTATTTATTTCCTAATTTTGACTATAAATAGTAATCCTAACCCAAATAGGGGGAGATTGTTGGAACACCCTATTACTAATTTGGGTAAGGATCACTATGTTTGTCTTTGGAAACCAGGTTGACCTAGTTGTATAGTTGTAAAGGTCAACATTAGAATGAGTCTAGGGCTTAGAACTTAGGTTTGAAGTTGCCCCCAGGACCATTCCAAGATCAAGGATATAGAGCCAAGTCTAAGGCAATTTTCGTCGAGCTCCGATCGACGAAACGTCGAACTCGGATCGACGCTCTCTGAGCTCAACTTCGATAAATCGTCGAACTCCGATTGACGATCTTCGAGCTCAGATCGACGATTTGCCTTCAGCCAGTTTTGCTTAGTCGTCGAACTCCTGTCGACGATCTTCTAGCTCAGGTCGACGATCACTCTTCAGCTATTCTTCAGGTCGCTGAGCTCGATTCGACGATCTTCGAGCTCAGTTCGACGTTTTCTGTCTGTTTGATCTGTTTCCATCTCTGAGCTCAGTTCGACGATCGTAGAGCTCAGATTGACGATTTTTCTGAGAGATCAACGATTCTATGGATTCAAATGCTGCCAGTCTTTCGAATGTTTTTGAATTCTCTCAGCATTTATGTCAAGGAGATCTGCCAGCCGTTTGTCTTTATTCTGGAGCAAGTTTAAAGGAATTATTAAGGAATGTTTTATTGGACCTTCCTCTAGAAGACAAGACCTTTTATGGAAGACATTTATGACTGCCAACGGCTATCTTTGACAAGAAATTTTTTTTTTCAGAGAATCAGATCTTCCTTTTTATCTTCAGTCAGATAGAATTTACAACAGAATGCACAGAGAGCACAACAACAAGAATTAAGCTGTGACAGATAACAAGTGATCAATTCTGAAGAATCAGAATAATAATCTTTTTGCTTACAGAAAAGTGATCACAGCTTCATCTCAAGAACTCCAGACACCTCATCTTTCAGCCTTTTGCTGAAACAATCTTTTGCAGGAGATCTAAACTTCTGAAGACCTATCACCCTAGAGCAAAGCTTCCATTCCTGAACCTGTCTACATCTCAGGGGGAGCTTTGACAACAAAAGATCCACTAGTCTTCTCTCGTTTGATTTGAGAACAGAGAAGACAACTTCACCTCTTTATCTTTTCCTTTTCTGCTGTAAAAGGGTTCTTGAAATCCCTTCAAAAGTTCTGTCTGGTTCTGAGAGCCTTGTCAAAACTCAGTGGTGGTAAGACACCTTATCAAAAAATCCAGTTTTGGTTTTTGAGCACCTTATCAAAAGCTCATTGGTGTCAGGACACCTGATACACTCATCCTGAGTGGATTCCTACCAAGGGTGGTAGAAGAGTGGATGTACCCAGGTTTTTGGGGAACCACTATATTTCCTTGTGTCTTCTGGCTTGTTTGTGTGATTGATTTGCTGTGTGCTGTGCTCTTTACTTCTTTGTTTTTATCTCTTTTACTAGCACTCTACACTATACTATAAATTGAATTTTATATGTGCTGATTATTTCAAAACTGTGAAATTAATTTGAATAAACTCTATTCACCCCCCTCTAGTGTTGAGATAGATCTTACTCTCACTTTCAATCAACCAACACCAATTCAATCTACAGAGCAAACCACACCACCTCAATCCCCACTTCCCCATCATCTTTCTAACATCCCCCTCCATTACCTCTCATCTATTCCATCTTTTGACCTTCTGTTATCATCTCCCATTAACACACCATCACCTCAAGATGAACAAATGCCTGTATCATTTCTTTCTCTTCATCATCCATCCTCCATCCTTCTGTATCAA
This sequence comes from Platanthera zijinensis, assembly GCA_039513925.1. Classification (NCBI taxonomy): domain Eukaryota; kingdom Viridiplantae; phylum Streptophyta; class Magnoliopsida; order Asparagales; family Orchidaceae; genus Platanthera; species Platanthera zijinensis. The sequence goes on along the minus strand of CM077092.1, from coordinate 64,725,567 downwards.
CTCAGACACACTCTGTATTTATGCAAATGGATTTACCCTCCATTCTCTCTCTATTGGAACTCATTACTCCCCTCCTCAAAACTCTTATAGCATAGGCCATTAAACCTCTTGCTGAATCTATTTCATCCCTATCTGCCCTCATTTCGGCTTCCCCCACTGTCCCTTCTTCTGGAGGCCTGGCTTCAGGACCCTCTAAAACGAGGCAGGGGGAGATATCCATTGAAGAAGCTCCTTTCTCCTCTCCTCCAGTAGTAGCAGAAGCAGCAGCAGTTTTGCAGTTAGATGAGCTAGCAAATGCAGATGTGAATATGATTTTAGAAGTTGAGAAAGCAGTTGTATTTGATATGCTTTGTATAGATGAGCAAGTTGATCTGGCAGAAGTTTTGACTGTTGGTGATTACTATGTCAATCCCATAGTAGATTTATTTGGTTTGCTAAATTATTTTAAGTCAGATTATATAAATTATCTTCCAGAAGTTTTCCTAGAGCCATCTTTGGCTATCATTTGCTGTACTTCACCAATAAGCCCTAAGGTTATTAAACAACTAAAGGCAAGTTTTATAGTTTCTATAAATTCTTAAATATCAGTTGCTAAGGAGGTTTGCAGTCCTCCTCCTCGTATGTGGGCTGAGTCCCCAATGCCAAACATGGATGAATTTTTGTTTGCTGATCTAGAAGAAGATGATAATCAGATGGTTACTGAGAATGTTGCTCCACCAGAAGTTCCAAAACCTGAAGTGCTTCCTCAAGATGAGAAGCAAATCTCAAAGGAAGCCTTAGAGGAAATTGATGATATGTATGACAATCCTCCAGAATCTTCTGATGAAGACAATGATGAAGAGGATTCTGATGATTCTAATGATCCTAAGGACAAGAAGAAGATTGTTAAGAAAAAGAAAGTTGTTCCCAAAGCTGCTCCCAAGCCCAATCCTACACATGACACTCCCTACTATATTCTGCAAAGATTACACCTTATCCTGGGATGCCACAGTGGATGTGGTTGTCAAAGAATGAGCAAAAAGAAAGGAAGAAGAGAAGAAGGTATAGGTCTCCTCCTAAGCACTTCAGGAAATATCCTCCTCCTCCTCCTCCATCAGCTGGGGCCTCTGGAGTGCTTCTCTCAGATCAACACTAGTAACCAAGACATATCAGAGACACTCCAAGTCAAGTCAACAATAACAATCCTCTCAGATCAAGACTCCTCCTGCTATAGAAAAGAAAAGTACTTCAGCATCTATTGATGAATCAAAGAAGGACTCAAGTCCCAAAAGGCTAGAATCACCTCTTATTCTATTTGTAGATCCAGAACAAGAAACAACTACAAAGATGGCCAGATTTCAAGAGCTTATTGGACTATCACAGATAAACAAATCTAAAGTAGAAGGAAAGGATCCATCACAGTACTCCACAATGTCATCTTACAAAAAAGAAGAGCTTAAGAGGTATGTTAAAGCTAAAATTTTTTTCAATGTAGATGATTATATGAATTTACATCCTGAAACAGTAGAACCAAGAGCCACTTCTTGTAATTTAATTGGAGCATCAGACATGACAATGTCAAAGTGAGAGGCTGCAAACCCAAATAGAGAAATTATTTTCAAACAACCCTCTGAGAAATCTAACAAAGCTGAGAAAGAGAACCCAAATAAGAACAAATGACTGTTGTGTTTAGTTTTTATTTTCTGAACTCTATTTGTTAATCATGAAGCACCTTTGTACATATCTGCATGATGTTTTATTTTCTGCCAGATATATTTTATTTTGCTTTGTGATTGTATTTCTTTTGTTTGTATGATTGACCTCATCTAAATAGTGGGAAATTGTTGGATCCCTAGTTTGGATTTGGGCTAGGTTCACTAATTAGGATGAGTTTGACCCATATTATATAGCTAGGGTCAAATATATGAGATCTAGAGTTTAGGCAAGTATTTAGGTTCAACCTTTATGGACCAGCCAGCAGAGGACTTCAGTAGACTCAGACTTAGAATAATTCAGAGTTCAAAATTATCAGTTCTAAATTCTTCAAACTCAGCTCGACGATCGTCGATCTCAGATTGACGAACTTAGAAATATTTCTCTGAGTTGAGCTCGACGATATTCGAGCTCAGTTCGACGATCTCTTCCTCAAGACAGATTCTCTGCTCGACGAACTCAGAGCGCAGAATTGGCAAGTTATTTCCAGAATGCAGTTCGCTGAGCTCAGGTCGACGAACATGAATTCTCAACTCGACGAACTTGGAACTCCAGTCGACAAATTCTATTTAGAGGTCGACGAATTCTGTCCCGAGCCAGAATTAGAAGTTTTCCTTATTTCTATCCTTATTTGGTATATTATTTAGAAGTAATTATCTGAGTAATTAATGCTTATAATCTCTAGAATATAGCCATTATTGGCAGCATTAATTATGGTATTCATCAGAGTTAATTACTTGCTTATTTTAAAAGGATAGTTGGGGAAACTCATTTAAGTATAAAATTCCAGTCATTTCATTTCCAGATCAGTCAGCAATTAATGCTTGGAATTAAAATTTCAAAGGAGAATTTTGACAGTAAAATATAAAAGAGATTTTCTCTTCAAATGGCTAGATAGTACTAAGAATACTGAGAAGATACACAGGACATACAGAAGAATAACTGCTTCTTCTATGTGCAGAAAACATTCTATTTTCCCTTGATCTTTTTGAAGACTGAAGAAGAACATCCATCACATATCAAGAGTTTTCTTCTACTTCTACTCCAGGAATCTTCAAAGACAACAATTTTGAATCAGTCTGCAAGTTTCTGGATCTTTCAAGACAAGGCTGAAGACCTATACCCTGAGTAAGGCTCAAAGCTTCCTGAACATCTCTACATTTCAGAAGGAGTCTTAACAATAGAATCCACAAGTCTTCTCTGTTGTATAGAGAAAAGAGAAGGCATCATCAACTCTCTCAACCTCTAGTAAAACAGTTTATTAACTCCCTTCAAAAGTTAATTGTTGGTTTTTGGGCACCATATCAAAAGCCTAAAGGGTTGTGAGATCTCCCTATAAATAGATCTTGTGGTGGTAGTCACCTTATTAAAACCTGATAGTGGATTCCTACTAGGGTGGTAGAAGAGTGGATGTACCCAGTTTGGGGAACCACTATAAAATTCTTGTGTTGTCTGGTTGATCATTTTCCTTTTGTTTTGATGTGCGGTGATAGAGTAGGTTCCCTGTTTCTATTTCTTTTTATACTATTATTGGTATCACCTATTTTCTCTGATATAAAATTAAAACTACCAAAAGTTTTAATTACTCTATTCACCCCCCCCCCCACCTCTATAGTAAATCAGGTCTATCCCCTATCTTTCATTTACCCAAGACCCAAGCAGATCCCGCTGTCAGGCTCTCACCTAGTTGGCAGGGCTGGATGTCACTCAAGAGAGTCAACCCTAACCCCAAGCAGATCCCGTTGTTAGGCTTTCACCTAACTGGCAGGGCTGGATGTCACTCGAGGGAATCTACCCAGACCCTGAGCAGATCCCGCTGGCAGGCTCTCATCTAAATTATAGGGCTGGATGTCACTCGAGGGAGTCTACCCAGACCCCAAGCAGATCCCGCTATCAGGCTCTCATCTAGCTGGCAGGGCTGGATGCCACTCGAGGGAGTCTACCCAGACCCCGAGCAAATCTCGCTATTAGCCTCTCACCTAGCTAGCAGGGCTGGATGTCACTCGAGGGATTTAACCCAGACACCGAGCAGATCTTGATGTCAGGCTCTCATCTAGCTGGTAGGGCTGGATGTCACTCAAGGGAGACTACCCAGACCCCGAGTAGATCCAGCTGTCAGGCTTTCACCTAGCTAGCTGGGCTGGATGTCACTCGAGGGAGTTTACCCAGACCCCAAGTAGATCCCGTTGTCAGGATCTCACCTAGCTTGTAGGGCTTGATGTCACTCGAGGGAGTCTACCCAGACACCAAGCAGATCCCGCTGCCAAGCTCTCACCTAGCTGGCAGGGCTGGATGTCACTCGAGGGAGTCCCACCCTATCTGGAAGTTTTTTGAGATCATCGGTCTTCCCTAAGGGTATAGAGGAGAAAGACCTTCTAGGCGAGTCAAAGCTCGCGGGCCCAGCTTGGCAGAAAAAGGGGAGCCCGACCCTAAGCCTCCTTTGAAGAAGGCGAGCTCCGACAATGCCTTCCGCCCCCTCCAGTTTTACTTGTGAAATATTTTAGTAATTTTTGCTCGATATTGGCAAGAGAAGAGGCAGCTCATGCGCGAGCTGGGTGGTGATGAACCCAGCTCGGTGGGTGGTCCATTCCTGGTTAACCTTAGGAGGGGGGGGGGGGCGAGCTCTTGGAATCTAATCACGGGTACGAATCCTAAACATGCATTCTGCGGCAGGTCCTATCCTAGCGAGGTCTCTCAAGGAGAAAAGCTCGCGGGCGAGTGCTTCACAAAAAGAAAGACCAAGGAAAAGAAGATAGAAAAATTCATGGCAGAAAAATCATTCATTAAGTGGTTGTTATAAAAAGTGAGCTCGCCTAGGCGAGATTACAAAAAAGGGGGAAAGAACTTCAAAGAGCGAGCTCTCCTCGTCAGCTCTCTCCTCCCTCCCCGGACAAGCGATCTTCGCCCTCTCCTCCAGATGGATCATCCTTGAATCCTTTCCCAAAGAGCATGTCAAAGTTTCCTCCTTCTCGAGGGGGGCATCGATGGGAATAGGCTCGGCATGAGGACTCGCGTCGTGATCTCCTCGCATCCTTCCACCATCACCCGCGTATCCTTCATGATTTGCAAGGTGCTTTTTATAGACTCAATCGAGTTGACCCGCAACCGCTCAACGACCTCAGCCTCGCCAAAAATCATTGGCCTCTTGTATTAGAAGGAGGGCTCGCTATTGTCCGGAGGGAGGAGTACTTCCGCCTAGCGAATGATCTCGCCATGGAGCTCTCTATTCTCCTCGCTCAACTTTGCATTATTCCCCTCCAGCTCGGCAGTGCAAGCCTCTAGCTCAGCGACACGAGCCTCCAGCACGACGGAGCGGGCACGCAGCTGGTTTTTGTCTTCCTCTAGCCCGATGGTGCGAGTCCGCTACTCCCTTGCGGCCTCGGCATAATGTAAGGCAGAATGGATCAGGAGCAAGATATTATTCAAGAAAATCAGAGGCAGGAGGAAAAAAGCAATAAGTTCAATACATGCGCGGGGTGAGGGGGCCGTAGGCGAGTGTCGGTAGGCTCGGCGAGGGAGCCGTTTCTATCTACCCTGGCCTCGCATCTGATTCCCCACAGGTCGTCGTCGATTGTGGAGCTCACGAATCCGCCCCAAGTTCCTCAGGAAAATTAAGAGACTCTCCTCGACCTCGTCTAGGAGCCGAGAAGGGGACGTCGCCTCTCCTGCCGGGCTTCCCCAAACCTTATCAGTAAGATGCACATAGTCCCACTGTAACTCCTCGTTGTCCTCCTACACCTTGTACAGCCCATGCATCAGCTTCTTGAAGATCCCAATCCCCCGCCGTGTTAGTTCGTCATTCTCCACCTTGGGGATCAGGAAGGATTCTAGCGAGCTTGGAGAAGGGAGGGGAGAATAGCAGGCTAGCCCCAAGGAATTGTCAGCCTCAGACCGACTAGGAAGAGCTGCAAAGGCATTCTGGCATTAGTGTGAAAGGCGATCACCAGGAGGACTATGGGGTAGGAACCACTAAAGGTCAACTTGCATGATGAGCTCGGGGGCTCGAAAGAAAGGCGGGGTGGCGGCAGTTTCAGGTTTTTTCCTTGGCCCGGGGTCTGAGTCCTAGGTGGAAGGAGATTGAAGCCCGACACAGGGATGACCTCAGCACCTCGTCCAGTAGTCCCGGCGATTGGCATGGAGAATGGGGCGTGGGCTTGAGAACTCAGCCTCTGCGAGTCTAGACCTTGATTCCCGAAGGGAGATAGGTCTCGCGGGCGGGTCTCCGGGGTTTTAGGCAGCGAGTTGTCAGGAGGGGTCTTAACTCGTGGGGAGAAGGCCTCGCCATCATCCTATTGGCTGTCAGGGTCGGCGCAGATGTCGACGATGTCTTTCTCATTCTAAAGGGGGGCGAGTAGAGGAGTCGGCCCCAGGCTCAAGGGTCATTTTTAAATCTTGGAGGATGTGCTCGGCCTCTTTAGAAAATACTTCACCCTCTTACCAGGATTGGGTCGGCCAGCCCCCCTACGGAATGATAGCGGGAATAGCGGTCAAACTAGCGACGTGGGCGGAGGAAACCTCACGAGATTTGGCCAGCCTCTCTTGGATCTCCTTGGGGATAGGCATCTCGGCAGGATTAGAGTAAAGGGAAGGGCAAAGGTCACCTAGGTACGCTGACATATATTTATATCCGCTGGAGGTCCCCACCGAAAAATTCCCCTCAACTCCTATCGCTCTCATCGAATCCTATGGGGTTGGATGATTCTTTCCGAGCTTTTTCCAACCTTACAAAGAGCAGGGTTTGTGTATAACCCCGTATCTGGCGACTGGGGTCGGCAGGAGCCAGACTAGCCAAGTCCAGTCCAAGACCCAGGCAAGCCAGGTCTGTGGCGTCGAGTGAGGCGAGCTCACTCGATGCCCTCAGCCGTGGCGTCGAGTGGGGTGAGCTCGTTCAACGCCTCTAGCCATGGCGTCGAGTGGGACGAGATCATTCAATTCCTCTAGACATGGCGTCGAGTGAGGCGAGCCCACTCATTGCCTTCAGTCGCGGCATCGAGTCGGGCGAGTTCACTCAACGCCTTTAGCCTAGGCGGATAGTGAGGTGAGTTCTTATCAACGCTTCTTGCTCTTATCGTTGAGGGACATTCCGACATCCGCCGGCTCGCGCTCACACCGGAGAGCTCGGCAGCAGCCCCTACTCGTACAGACGGGGTAGGATGGTTTGAGAGGTATGATCTTGCACTCGCCAAGCCCCGTTTGTTGAGCTTTGGGCCTTTCGTCGAGCTCTTAGACTTTCATCGAGCTCTAAGCCTTTCGTCAAGCTCTGGTCCTTTCATCGAGCTCTTGGCCTTTTGTCGAGCTCTGGGCCTTTCGTTGAGCTTTGGGTCTTTCGTCGAGCTCTAGGCCTTTCGTCAAGCTCTGGGCCTTTCGTCGAGCTCTAGGCCTTTTGTCGAGCTCTGGGTCTTTTGTCGAGCTCTTGGACTTTTGTCGAGCTCTGGGCCTTTCGTCGAGCTCTGGGTCTTTCGTCAAGCTCTAGGCCTTTCGTCGAGCTCTGGGTCTTTCGTCGAGCACTAGGCCTTTCGTCGAGCTCTGGGCCTTTTGTTGATCTCTAGCCGCTCAACGAACTCGCGATAGGGAGCAGGGAAAGCCAGGCCCGTACTCGCTAAAGGCTGAGCAGAAGCAGCGAGTGTCAGCTCCATTGAGCACTCGCCGCCCTTGCCGAGCAGAGATTGTTGAGGACTACTCGCCCAGTGATCTGTGAAGTGCTTTTACCATTTTGCCCCCGCTGTCCTGCTCATAGACAGTTAGAACAATAGAGTTATGTTGTTGGCAGACCCAGTTGAGCTGCACATAGTTGTTCAGAATAGCGGAGGTTGGCTATTTGCAGGCCCTTTTAAGAAATCTATAAATAGGACCCAAGGGGAACCTCAGAAGGCTTGCTTACTTGTCTCCTAGTCTTCTAGCGCTTTATGAGGTAGCCTTAGCTCGGCTCTTGACTAGGGAGGGGAAGTGCACTAAGATCTTTCGGGTGTGTGGTGGGCCCTCCGCGCCGAGCCCTTTGGTCAGTTCCTTGTTCTTTTTCCTCGTCATTTTGCTTCTAGGAGAGAAGTAGGTGCGCGATAACACCTTCCCCAAGGGTGAACTCCACAGAGACCGATTTTTCGGTTTCAACATTAGAGACATTTCTTGCCAAGATCCCCCTCCCCTTCTGAAAGGGAATTGTAATCGTGTATACGAGTATCCGCGAGATCTAGGGAAGAATCACCATCCACCTGATGAGCCTCCCCCACGTCATCGTAGAGATCGAACATGATATGATTATGGCTATGATGATGAGTATAGTGACTACCGTGAGCCACGTCGTGGGATGACTCCATAAGAGGATGACATCACCTGACGGATATGCATTGACGCTCCCTCCTTCGACGGTAACTTTAGCATTTATTGATTGAATTATGGATATGGATCACAACTTTGATTGGTTTGAGATGCGTGACGAAAGGCGAGTGTGATTTGCCAAGATGAAGTTGATCGGCCAAGCAGAAATTTATTAGTCGAGTCTAGAGAGGTCTCTTGAGCAGGATGACTATTACCCCATCAACCGATGAGATGAGATGAAGCAACATTTGTAAGATAAATACCTCCTAACTTCGTATTGAGATCAGCTCTACGCTCTATGCCAGGGGGCTCTCTCCGTTGCAGATTATATGTCACTGTTTGAAGAACTTGTAATTCGTAGCGATATTATGAAGGAGCCCATCACCATTGCATCACACTTTCATGTTGGCCTTAGAGCTGACATCTGGAAGGAACGGATTCCCCATAGGATGGAGATGGTTGAACAGGTCTTTTAGCTCGTACTAGAGTATGAGCAGTATTTGCGCACTGCTGGCCCGAGGCAAGTCACTTCTTGACCTGATTCCACTCAAGCTACGAGACCCCCTCCTACTAACTACTGACACCCCTCACGCTCTCGTAGATGCGGCGGGCTATGCCCACCCATGAGCACAATCTGATTGTGTAAGGGATTACCCTTTAGAGGACCATTAGGAACCGTATATAGGTCACCATAGTTGGGATCACATCACATATCAAGACCCACCTAGTGTCCCAGAAATGGAGATGCCTGTGCTCAAATTTCAGCATTTAGTTCTTGACCAATTTGATCGCTTGGATGATCATTTTCATCACTTGAAATATGTTTTAAGAATAATCAATAAAAGGATTCCTAGGGATTTAAATCAAGTCACTGTTTTGTCTAGTAGTTCTCTCACTAACTTGAGAGGCCAGGAACCTTATGTCGAGTCATCTTGTCCGATTGAGGCTCAATTCTCACATGATTTTGGAGTTAAGCACAATAATGACCGTTTGATACAGATGGAGAGTGGAACTAACAATGATAGTTAGTGTGGTCACGAGAGTGATGTAAAGCGAGAGTGATGGTATGTTCATCATCCACACCTCACTTAGACCTATTATCCCTTTCGGTTAGAGATAAAGTCCTCGACACTGTACTGATTGACTCTCACATGAGTATGGGTCCCTTCCGCTCCTCTCTTAGCATTATCTACAGCCACGACACAGAAGGGACTCAAGAAGCTATCATTGACTTTGTTTTGGTTGTCACACTTGTTCCCTTGGACACTACAATTATTGGTGCTTTCCTCTTAGAGGGTCATTCAGTCATTATTGACCTCCTCAGGATTCAGTCCCTAAGAGGTTCATTTGACAAGCTTCTCCTCCCAAAAGGCATTCAACCTAGTATGGATGGTTTGCATCTTAACACTAGTGGTCACCATGTGCGGGATGATTTTTTGTATACATTTCCGAGTGAGTCACCTGACGGGTGTTTCCTATAAGATGGTTTTTATATACACCTCCTAATGAGCCACCTAGCGTGCATTATCATTGGGGAGGTACCCATCACACCCATGCATCACGTTCTATTGTCACCATCTACGACGTTTCTTCGGGTGATGACATTATTGACGCCAAATTTTTCTATCAAACACCCGATAAGCCTCTTGATGATTTGCATCCCTTAGGAGATACTTGACATATCCCGATTCCGCAACTCACCGCCCGTATCTCAGTTAAGTAGTTGGATGGTCTTTATATGCCAAATGAGTGTCTCTACACCCCACCCTAAGAGCCTCTATATAAACCACCCATCCTTAGGGACTTTCACTGCTACATAACATATGCATTTTGTTAGTCTGTCATGTCAGTCACCACTCATTTGCATCTGTTGCATAACTTATAGGGTCATTTTTATATAGTGCATGACTTTCCTATGTTTAATGATTTGAGTCAATCGTATGATTTGCATCATTCACAGGAGTTTGCATAGTCATTTTCTTAACAAGTGCATACACTTCATGAGTCGGCCCGAAAAAAACTGCAGATAGTAATGATTTTTACAAGAATAGTGCAGACCAGCACACATGAGAACAAATCTTTGAGGCAGGAGAACAAGTATTGATTCGCATTCGATCTGAGAGGGTCTCGCAAGAACTAGCAAAGAAATTAAGCGCTCGTATAATAGGCCCCTATACAGTCGTGCGTTGAATTAGTACGAACGTATATGAAATTGATATCCCTCATGGTATGGGCATAACCGGGTATTTAACATGGAGGATCTGATGCCATACTATGAGGAGCATGTGTATGTGAATCCTTTCTCAACTTTCCTCCGAGATCCTTCACCTCCCATTATCCCTACCAGTCCCCCCTTGCCACATGAGGAGTTACTCCATGAGGATTGCATTGCACCACCGACGAGTCCACTGACTCAGTAGTCAGATGGAGATACCTCACAACCAGAGACATCTACTTTTATAGATGACATATTTCCGATCACAGGTCACGACTTCTACACTATGGGTGGGCAAGGGGTTGTGCGCTATCGTGTCCATTTGACGGTTGCCCAGTTCATTATGCTACATTGATTTCTTTAGAGGAGCTCGAGATACTCGCCCCGAAGCTAAATCGAGGGTACAATCATCTTCACTCACCGGAGATGAGTGATTTCAAGCCGGGGGGACTTGATGGCATGGTACTTCTAACGTAGTCTATTCCTGCAGGAGGCGGCGAACTGCTACCAGATCGGGCGATCCTAGTCCACAGTTGCGCCTGGTCGGTCGTTTCGAGTTGATTTGATGCATTATTTTATATTTTGAGTCATATTTAGCATCCGATCGGCTTTAACTCGTGCGCCATCCGATTAGGATCTCTATTTTCAGATTGAGTACATATATGTGCAGGATGTCGTGAATGGGCATCAAGGGTTCAGTTACAATTTCTGAACCGTTCAGTCGTGCAAAATCAAGGCGATTTTGTTAGCTGCCCCGCTTGTGCGATTGCCCTCCCCCTACACCTTTTCCTCTCCACCACTGTCCACAGTAAGTCCACCTCCTCCTACTCTAGCCCGCTGCGAGGTCCCTTCACCCTTCCCGACCGAGATCCATCATCGTAATACCCTTTCTTCTCCTTCCTACTGCCGGTATCTGCATTCCTAAAGTTCCCCGTCTTCCTCCCTTTTCCCTTTGTTTGTCCACCTCAAACTCTAGACCTCCTACTCCTTCCCCCATGCTACAACCACTATACCTCTTATTACCTTGAAACATATCCCTTCCACTTCTTCTCCAACCCCTACAACCACTTCTCACAGGTTCTCCATTGTTGCAATCCCCCAAATATCCCGAATTGTGAGTCTCTACATCCACCCTCTCTCCTTTACATCCATTACAAACCCCACCCAAGACACTATATGCCCCCACCCTGAGTCTTCAACCATCATCATCTCCCCAACAACCATTACATACCCTACCCACGCCACCACCAGTCCAGAACTCCACTTCCGGCGTATTCCCCACTTTCTTTGACCTCGTATATCCATCAACCACCGTCTTTGTTGTCGCCTGCATGTGTGAGTTATTGTATTCAATTTTATCCTTTATTATTGTATATCTTGGCACCTGAACTTGTAGTGGATGCATACTTTGTTGCTATTAGTATTATACATTGTATGATTTGCATAACTTATTCTGTTTGTATTAAATAGTATTTATGCCTCATTCGTTTGTAAAACTGATAGTTGTTCTTCCTCAATCAATATTTGTAATCGTACGTGCCTCTATTATTTTTATAATATTTTATTAATTTTTACAATTATCAGTGCATACCTTCTCTTGCATTGTATACTACATCGCATATATGTTTGCATTTAGTGAGCCCACCCTCGAGTCGACCTACCACTGCATCAATATGTTTCTCATTCCTAATATTGTAAACTTCAAAAATATGATTGCATAACAAGCCATTTGTTTGAAATCCCACTACAAGAACATTCCACATCACCACTCTTCGTACCTACACTCATAATTCATTGCTTACCAGCATCAGATCCTTCATAATATCGTGTGATGTTTATACAATATGTTTCAGTGTGTACCTTTTCTCTTCAAAAACCATCAAACCAACTGCACCTTCCCTAAATGCATGCTTAAAGATTGAATATATTTTTCGTGTGTAGACTTTTGGCATTTGCTTCAGTAATAAGTAGTTTTTGAATTTAAATGTAATACTCTCTTGCTTACATTTGATGTCCTCATCATGTTCACTTTTACACCAACCTGAAATCACTTTTTCAATTCCAACAAAGCATTCAACAAGTGAATTTGTGACTTTTGAGCATCCATGCAAGTCATTATTAGTAGATTCACTCTATTGGGTGTATAATATGCCGAAATCTAATATTTCCTTATTAAATATAGTGAACCATTTCATTATAATCTTATAAGATCATTCAACCTCGATTCTCAAGCAATTTACTTCGAGTTATCATTTCTCTTCAATGTGCCTCAAGTTCCATTTCATAATCACTTTTACACATGCAAATGAAGAATAATGCTTTAATTTGCCTGCCTTGGTTGGAAATTGATACCTTAGATGGTGTTTTTTTTAAATGTTTCATTGACAAAAATGATGTCGAATACCAGTAAATACTCGCCGTTTTCCACGGACAATTTTAGAATGTGTGAAAAATTTAGCTGAAAGTTTCAATCATCTCCTCAATAACAAATGTAATGCCCATTACAAAATTCTACTAGTAGTGATTAACTGTAATGAAAGTATCACTGACCAAAGTGAACTTGTTCAGCCTATAGGTCGTATAATAATGATGACATCTCCAAAAGAATCATAATCAAGCTTTCCATGTCCGTCAATCCACAAGAAGCTACGTAGTCTGTTCATCTCATAAGTATGTACATTAAAAGAGAACATGTTGTCTTCCAACTATCTCTCGTTAAATATTTCCAATAATCGTGCTGTGTTGCCATTTTCAATTTAAAATTTTTTTCTCGGTGTACAAAGCTGTAAGCATCTGCCTTGGAGAACCCAATATTTTTTACACCTCCAACTTATTCAACTATGTATCTGAATGCGTCAACTATTCTAATTTCTACTCTCATCATACTTATGATAAGAGCTGATTGGCTATCCGGTATGTGTTGATGTTATATCAAAAGATGCACGCGTCTTTCTGTAATGCTATGTGTTGAAACCGAGAATTCGGTCTTGAGGAGTTCACCCTTAGGGAAGGAGTGATCACACACATACTTCTCTCCCGCGAGCCCGAATAAAAAGGAAGAAGAACTAGGGATAGACCCAAGGCTCCAGCACGGAGGTCCCTCCACACACCCGGAAGTTCTTAGAGCACTTCCCTCCTTAGCCAGGTGCTGAAGCTAAGGTATCCCAGAGAGTGCTAGAAGACAAGGCACAAGTGAGCATGCCTCTCTGAGATACCCATTGGGTCCTATTTATAGATTTCTAAAAACGAACTGCAAACAGCCAACCTCCGTTGTTTGGAACAGCTATGTGCAGACCACCTGGGTCTGCCAACAGCGAGACTCCGCTGTTCTAACTTGCTATGGGCAGGACTGTCACAACCCGCATTTTTTCCCAACAATTTAATTATATCAGAGCAAGGGGAAAATACGCGTTGTGATGCCATGCCGTGCAGGGGATAACTACAGACGTTCAGGCAAGATTCAGAACTCTACAGTTTTAAAAGAAAACATAAATTGTTATGAATGAATTCCAGTTTAGGTTATGATTATAGCCGTATCCCTCGGCTTAGTGGATCATCTAGTCCACGATTTAAAATATAAATTATACGCTTGCGGAAGATACTTGTTTAATTTGACTCTAACATCCCACATGAGTATAAATGTCCCCAAGGAACAACTCATGCTAAACAGACTTTAGATTTATAATAAGTATAAGAAAAATCTTTACGCTAAATAGGAAAAGAGTGACTTAGTTTTAAAAGAGATTGCATGGATGCCTTACTAATAATAGGTTTTTTTATAAGCTTGAAATTATCTAACATGCAGCCCTAACAATAAATCATCCCAGAGAGCAATTAATCTAAACCAAACATAAAACAATCACATCAGCTAGCAAGTGTCAAAATCAACAATCCTGTGGGTGCCAACAACCTGACACGAACCCACAGTACAAAGTATGTCTGTAACTAGGCAACGAAAACTAAAACAACAAACTACCTCGCTACGGCGAGGGGAAAAGCCACATCAAACACTGCTGCTTCAAGAACTCCAAACCCAGCTCCACTACCTGCTAACGCTCCGAACATGAGGAATTCCAAAGACAGAACACCTCAGCAAGAAGGTACAAATGGTGGCAATAAAAAAATACAAAGGTCAAATGGGGTACCAACCTAGGACCAAGAGTACTGAAGTAAGGTACATAAATAAAACTCAAGAAATAAATCAGATGAAAAGAACTTACGTGAATCGTCGCGTACGACAAAACATGCTGGATACCCAAAGCAAGGGGAGAGCATGATTAAATCATAAGAAAGAATACTCCAAAACTTTATTAGCCACCTGTAGTCAATTCTATCCATAAATACAGGCAAGGTGGTCACTTCTCTTGATACACCCCTCACAGATGTTAAAATCCGTCTAATCGCGGGGGAGACTTGCACACTCCACAAATCACCGCATATGCTCAAAACTAGTAGAATTCCACGAGGTACTAATAAAGGAAACAAACCTTGCGGTCGGTGGGTTTGCCCACTAACACGCAACGAAGAAACACCATGAAATAAACCTCAGGACTTGGCGCGTCGGATTCTACATGACATTTCTAGATTAAAGACACGGTTGATCAACCTTTTGAAACGATTTACAATCCTATATAGACACTAACGTGTCCAACAACGATATACAAAACAATTTAATTCACCGATTAAACATTCTAAGGACGGTTATACACGCCTAATAAAGATCGAAATTACCATAACCATATTTTATAATTTTGGAGTGATCTTAAAGAAAGATTAAACATAACCATAGTTTGGAGAGACAACACAAGAAGCAAGAAAATTAAGGAACAAAGGCATAATGATTACCATCAAACCGAACAGGGAACAATGAAGGAAAACCACCACTTGCCTTGGTTGTGCCGGAAAAGTCCTTT
The DNA here is from genome assembly GCA_039513925.1 of Platanthera zijinensis. NCBI lineage: Eukaryota > Viridiplantae > Streptophyta > Magnoliopsida > Asparagales > Orchidaceae > Platanthera > Platanthera zijinensis. The sequence continues at coordinate 64,710,432 of CM077092.1, read as the reverse complement.
GAATCACTCAACGTTGTAGATCGGGGCAAAAGAACACAGGAGGAGTTGAAATCTAAACAAAAATGGCCGAAAAGGGGGTTAGGGCCGAGAAATCCTAACGAGAAAACTCAAAGAATGGGAAAAATTTACCACGATAGCGTAGCTCTAGGTGAGAGCTTTCCGGATCTATATTCGGATGAAGATTTCGAGCACAGGAGCACCGTCGGCGGCCACCGGAAGGTTCACAAAATAAAACTTCTCTCTCGCTCACGCCTCTGGTTCGGGAGAAAATTAATATTGGAGAAGAAGAAGTCTTGTTCTAAAACCTAAGTCTAAGAATATGTATATATATAAATATAAATATATATATACATATATATATATATATATGTAAAAGTACTTATAATTTTTTTTTGTCTAAATATTTGTTTATTATGAGCAGTATCGGGAAAATCAAAATTAGAGGTCTAGGATTGCTTAAAATCGAAAAGTGCCCAACATGAAAGTTGTATATCTCGTCGGGACAAACAAATGTCATGTTGGCCATTTTTTCGTACGACACCGTTTTGACCCTCAAAACAGTGCCCAAACTCTGACTGCACAGGACTACTCGAGAGGAAAGGGTCTACTCGAGAAATAGAGCATTAGTTTTCGAAAAGAACATATAGTTCTCGAGAAATGGGCTATGGTTCTCGAGAGGAACATTGGTTCTTGAGATGGAGAGGCTAAAGTTCTCGAGAGAAACCTTAGTTCTTGAAAATTTGGCTATAGTTCTCAAGAGAAACAATCAAACGGGCTACCTATGAGCAGTTTCGGGAAAATCGAAAATAGGGATCTAGAATGGCTCCAAATCAAAAAGTGGTCAACATGAAAGTTGTAGATCTTGTCGAGACAAACAAATTTAATGTTGAACAATTTTCCATACGATTCCATTTAGACCCTAAAAAATTCGCCCGAACATAGACTGAAACGAAATTCTGGAGGGCAGCGTAGGACTTCTCGAGAGTGAAAATGATTACTCGAGAACAAGCACTCGAGAACTAAGCAGCCACTCGAGAAGTCAGACAATTCCTTTGCATGAACAGTAACTTTTTTTACAAATATACCCAAAAATTTAAACTATAGAGATGCATAGTGAATCACATTTTTGAATAGTGCTATAATATTAAAATATTCATATTTCATATTTTTGAACAATGGAAGACGGGTTCAAAACGGAGGCCAAAATGCACACCGAATTACATGAAACTCACACCGTAGGCGAACACTGACACTACAAACACAACGGCAAAGTCAAAACCAAAATCCGACGAGCCATTCCCGAGTTATTAATCTTCAAATTATTACGGTTAACATAAACAATCCAAACTTCAATCGCGCGCCGAAACTCCAAAAATGCTCGGATTGCGACGAAACTTGACGAGCAACTCCAAAATTACTTAACTTAAATTCCAAAAGAAAATTTCCCATAACAACTAGAATTCTGCCGACTCGACCGCACGGACGCGAAAATGCCTTAACGGCATTGCGTCGTCCACTCGACGTTAAAAGTAACGCCACAACGTCACAAATATGACGTTGCCCATTTAAATAAAATCATCCAAAAATCGGAGGCATTACAGTCACTCCCCCTAAAAAGAAGTTTCGTCCCGAAACTTAACAAAATTCCAAAACAAAATAAAAACGATAAGATCAAACATAACTAAAAACATAACGACATACCCGAACTAAGATAAGAGGTGCGGATGAGATTCTCTCATCGCTGATTCCAATTCCCATGTCGCGCTCTCGACGTCTTGATTTCTCCAAAGAATCTTGACCATGGGGATGGTCTTTCTTCACAACACATGCTCTTGGGAATCCAGGATACAAATAGGTTCTTCCACATACGTAAGGTTGGGCTGAATCTGGGGCATCGAGTCGAGGACTTAACGATCATTATGAACATACTTCCGCAACTGGCTCACATGGAACACATCATGGACACCAGGGAAGGTCGCAGGAAAATCCAGCCTATAAGCTGACACTCTGATGCATTCAAGAATCTAGAAAGGTCCCACGTACTGGAGTCTTACTTGTGGTTCCTTCCAAACCTTTTAACACCAGACATTGGAGTAACCTTCAGAAAAATCCAAGTCTCCAACGGTAAACTCCAGATCAAACCTTCGTTTATTGGCATACTTCTCATAGCGCTCTTGAGCCACACGGAGCTTTTCTCGAATATGAGTCACGATACAATTCATCTCCTCAAGGGCTTACGGACCGAGCAACGGTCTCTCACCAACTTCAGCCCAAAAAAAGGGAGTTCTACAATGCCTCCCATATAAGGCCTCAAACAGGGACATCTGCAAGATCTATTGATAAATATTATTGCAAGCAAACACCATTAGCCTCAGACACTCAACCCATGCTCCACTGCAGTCCAAAATATAACATCTAATCATGTCCTCCATGATCTGATTTACTTTTTCTGTTTGCCTATTCGTCTGCGGATGGTAGGCGGTGGAATACCTCAAGTCGGTACCCAACCCCTCTTACAAGCTCTTCCAAAAGCGAGACATAAATCTGGAGTCCCGATCTGATACAATGCTAACAGGCACTCCATGTAACCTGATGACCTCTTCAAGATATAGCTCAGCTATCTTCTTCATCGAATTCTCAATCTTAAATGGAACAAAGTGAGCAAACTTTGTCAATCTGTCGACTATCACCCAAATAGAGTCATGCCCACGAGGAGATTTTGGTAGACCGGTGATAAAATCCATTGAAATACTCTCCCATTTCCAACTTTGAATATAAAGCGGTGCAATTTACCACTAGGCCTTCTATGATCAGCCTTGAGACGCTGACACGTATAACATTCTGATACAAACTTTGCGATATCGCTCTTCATCCCTGACCACCAAACAATTTTTTTTAGATCCTTATACATCTTAGTTGAACCAGGGTGATAGGCTACATTGGAACCATGAGCTTCAGCACAAATCTTAGCTCGAACATCGCCAAAGGTGGGGACGTAAAATCTACCCCGATACTTCAAGGTATCCAACTCATCCAAGGAGAAATCTGGTAGCTCTCCCTTCACAGTTCTATTTCGGAGGTGCAACAAATCAGGATCATCCATCTGGTGAGCTCGAGTAAGGGAAATCCAAGAAGGTTCTTCCGCTTCCAAACTAGCAGGCACAGTACGACTCCCAACCTCAATATCCATAAGCAAGAATTCTTCTACTTAGGACTGTACCGATAGGTTAAAAATTTTAGCGGTCTTTCTACTCAAAGAATCAGCTACTACATTAGCCTTTCCTAGATGATAGAGAATTTCCACTTCATAATCCACCACATATTCTAACCACCGACGCTGGCGCAGATTTAGTTCCTTCTGAGTGAAGTCATACTTCAAACTCTTATGGTCCGTATAGATCTTGCACAGCACGCCATACAATAAGTGTCGCCACAGCTTCAGCGCATAAATTACGGCAGCAAACTCCAAATCGTGCGTAGGATAATTTCTCTCGTGAGTCTTTAGTTGCCTCTATCCTTACGCGATCACCTTACCATCTTGTATTAAAACACAACCAAGTTCGATGTGTGATGCGTCCACATAAACACCATAGTCTATACCTTCTGTAGGCAAAGTCAACACTAGAGCAGTGCACAACAGTTCTTTAATTCTAAAAAGCTTCCTTGCACTCAATGCCCCCAAAAAAAACTACGTTCATTTGCGTCAGTTTAGTCAGTGGCGCAGTCAACGTAGAGGAACCCTCCACAAACCTCCTATAAAATCCAGCCAACCCTAGGAAGCAATCAATCACCTTGGGTGTGGCAAGCCTAGCCCAATCCATAACAACAGCTATCTTCTTAGGGTTAATCTAAAATTCTTGCTTTAGTAACCACATGGCCCATGAAAGTAACCCAAGGCAACCAACACTCACACCTGCTCAACCTAGAAAACAACTTGAGGTCCCTCAAAGCAGGCAACACTAAAGATAATGATGGGCATGCTCCACAGCATTACGAGAATACACCAAAACGTCGTTTATAAATATAATCACAAAACTGTTCCGATCTAGGACGAACTCTACGCCCCTCATAGGGGAAAGACCAGGAATATTAGTTAGGAAAACATCTGAACACTCACGCACTAGAAGGAACTCGACACAAAACACGTCACCAACCCGAATAAGGGTCAAACCATGAAGCTCTATAAAAGCCCTAGCCACGAACGGGTGGGTAGCGACAGAATCAAAAAGAACACGCGCCTAATGGTTCTTTACCTTAATCTACTAATAAAATTACATACCTAACTTATTCGAACAACTACAAGACTAGGATTGAACCAAAAATTAGTTAGAACGTAACCTGAGATAACTTGGGTTTAAGACTGAGTTTCTTCTTCGGTCGTTGCGATCAGTTTACCTTTTCCTTTGTCCTGATTTGGCGGCGGCGGCAGAGCCTGAGGGGGGCAGGCTGCAGTGGGGACTGAGCCTGGGGACACGAAGACATCTTGTGTCCCTTCTGCCCGCACTGGAAACAAGTCCTTTCTTTCATCCAGCAACGACTCATATCATGTCCCTTCATTGAACAGAACGTGCACACCAGATCTCCTTTGGGTTCTCCTTGGATGGCGAGCGCCTGCTGCCTCTTTTAAGTGGCACTTCTCTTGAAACATCTTTCGTAAGGATGGCCAGATCGTCCACAGAAGCTATAAATTACACCATCTTTCTTTTTCAAAGAAGGGACGGATGCCCTAGAGCTTCATTACTCAACATCTTTCCTCTTCTCTTTCCTCGGTATCATACCACGACCCTTAGCATATCCAAAGGTCTAAACTTCAAGGGCAACTTCTACTGTCCTCGCATTAGTCTCGGACTGGTAAGTATTGGCAAATTGTTGAATGTCATTTTGGAGATCGCCCAAGAAACCTTTAACCCTGCACTCCTCAACAACTCTCAAATCAGAAGCAAACTTATTAAATTTAATGATCTCACTCTCATACCCAATCGCTATGGGGGTTTGCTCACCAGGCTGCCGTCCTAAGGTAGCATCCAACAATGCTTGCAACTGTGCTTGTATTGCTACGATTTGACCTGCCACGGTCTTCATGCTCTGGCGCAGTTCTACAATCACCGCCTCTTCCTGCGCACCTGACGACTCACCCTCAGACTGGGGAATCAACCTGGCTGTAACACGCTCAAGCGACATTCTAAAAAAAACATAAATACCTCATTACAACTTTAGCTAAACTAGGACTACACCACTTAGTTTAGACTATACTTAAAAGACACTTGCTTAGGCTGCAACTTGCTCTGGGATTATATGATAATGATATGTCCTACTCAGGATGATATCCTATCATCCTATTGACTCATGTGCCTATGATATGAATGCATGGATTCTTTACTCTTATTTAAAATCATGTGTGTACATATGTCATCAGGTAAATCTTTAGCTTGGCATGTTGTGCTTATGTTATGTTATGTTATGTATGTAGTGTGATGCATCCTAAAAAGGCCTTAATGCATGTTATTAGCGGCGTACACATGAAATGTTATGCATCCCATAGTACATAACATTGCATGCAACGAAAAAAGAAAAAACGTGCTAATAGGCATTCATGTGGTGAGGTTATGCATCCCATACTGCATAACCCTCACATGTTGCCACCTATGGTGGATCCATATACAAACACATATTATACATCCCATACTACATAATATGCCTCGTATACTTCTAATAATGCTTATGAGTGTAGTTTTCATGCTTCAGCCAAGACATACTAATGACACATTGGTGTGTGTATGATATGACACTAAACAACTAACACTAACAAGGGAAGGTTGCCCGACGAATTGTCAAGAAACCTCCCTCTGATACCAACTGTCACAACCCGCATTTTTTCCCAACAATTTAATTATATCAGAGCAATGGGAAAATATACGTCGTGATGCCACGCCGTGCAGGGGATAGCTGCAGACGTTCAGGCAAGACTCCAAACTCTTCAGTTTTAAAGAAAACATAAATTGTTATGAATGAATTCCAGTTTAGGTTATGATGGTAGCCGTATCCCTCGGCTTAGTGGATCATCTAGTCCACGATTTAAAATATAAATTATACTATTGCGGAAGATATTTGTTTAATTTTACTCTAACATCCCACATGAGTATAAATGTCCCGAAGGAACAACTCATGCTAAAAAGACTTTAGAATTATAATAAGTATAGGGAAAATCTTTACGCTAAACAGGAAAATAGTGACTTGGTTTTAAAAGAGATTGCATGGATTACTTACTAATAATAGGTTTTTTTATAAGCTTGAAAATATCTAACATACAGTCCTAACAATAAATCATCCCAGAGAGCAAGTAATCTAAAACAAACATAAAACAATTACATCAGCTAGCAAGTGTCAAAATCAACAATCCTGTGGGCACCAACAACCTGACAGGAACCTACAGTACAAAGTATGTCTGAAACTAGGCAAAGAAAACTAAAACAACAAACGACCTCGCTACGGCGAGGGGAAAAGCCACAGCCAACACTGCCGCTTCAAGAACTCCAAACCCAGCTCCACTACCTGCTAACACTCTGAAACTGAGGCATTCCAAAGACAGAACACCTAAGCAAGAAGGTATAAATGGTGGCAGCAAAAGTAAGCAAAAGAATACAAAGGTCAAACGGGGTACCAACCCAGGACCAAGAGTACTGAAGTAAGGTGCATAAATAAAACTCAAGAAATAAATCAGAAGAAAAGAACTTACGTGAATCATCACGTACAACAAAACATGCCGGATACCCAATGCAAGGGAAGAGCATGATTAAATCATAAGAAAGAATACTCCAAAACTTTATTAGCCACCTGTAGTCAATTCTACCCATAAATACAGGCAGGGTGGTCACTTCTCTAGATACACCCCTCACAAATGTTAAAATCCGTCTAACCGCGGGGGAGACTTGCACACTCCAGCAATCACCGCAGATTCCCAAAACCCAGTAGAATTCCATGAAGTACTAATAAAGGAAACAAACCTTACGGTCGGTGGGTTTGCCCACTAACACGCAACGAAGAAACACCATGAAGTAAACCTCAGGACTTGGCGCGTCGGATTCTACATGACATTTCTAGATTAAAGACACGGTTGATCAAACTTTTGAAATGATTTACAATCCTATATAGACAATAACGCATCCAACAATGATAGATAAAATAATTTAATTCAGCGATAAAACATACTAAGGACGGTTATACACGCCTAATAAAGATCGAAATTACCATAACCAGATTTTATAATTTTGGAGTGATCTTGAAGAAAGATTAAACATAACCAAAGTTTGGAGAGATAAAACAAAAAGCAAGAAAATTAAGGAACAAAGGCATAACAGTTACCATCAAATCGGACAAGGAAAAATGAAGGAAAACCACCACTTGCCTTGGTTGTACCGAAAAAGTCCTTTGAATCACTCCACGTTGTAGATCGGGGCAAAAGAACACGGGAGGAGTTGAAATCTAAACAAAAATGGACAAAAAGGAAGTTAGGGCCGAAAAAACCTAATGAGAAAACTCAAAGAATGGGAAAAAATTTAACACGATAGCGTAGCTCTCGGTGAGAGCTTTCCGGATCTATATTCGGATGAATATTTCGAGCACCGGAGCACCGTCGGCGGCCACCGGAAGGTTCACGAAATAAAACTTCTCTCTCGCTCACGCCTCTGGTTCGGGAGAAAATTAATATCGGAGAAGAAGAAGTCTTGTTCTAAAACCTAAGTCTAAGAATATGTATATATATATATATATATGTAAAAGTACTTATAATTTTTTTTAGTCTAAATATTGGTTTATTACAAGTAGTATCGGGAAAATCGAAATTAGAGGTCCAGGATGACTCCAAATCGAAAAGTGCCCAGCATGAAAGTTGTAGATGTCATCGAGACGAACAAATTATAAGTTGCCTGTTTTTTCGTACGACACCATTTTGACCCTCAAAACGGTACCCGAACTCTGACTGCATAGGACTACTCGAGAGGAAAGGGTCTACTCGAGAAATAGAGCACTAGTTCTTGAGAAGAACATATAGTTCTCGAGAAATGGGCTATGGTTCTCGAGAGTAACATTGGTTCTCGAGATGGAGAGGCGAAAGTTTTCGAGAGAAACCTTAGTTATCGAGAATTAGGCTATAGTTCTCGAGAGAAACAATCAAACGGGCTACCTATGAGCAGTTTTGGGAAAATCAAAAATAGGGGTCCAAGATGGCTCCAAATCGAATAGTGGTCAACATGAAAGTTGTAGATCTCGTCGAGACAAAAAAATTTAATGTTGAACAATTTTCCAAACGATGCTATTTTGACCCTCAAAAATGCCCCCGAACATAGACTAAAACGAAATTCTGGAGGGCAGCGTTGGACTTCTCTAGTGTGAAAATGATTACTCGAGAACAAGCACTCGAGAACTAAGCAACAACTCGAGAAGTCAGACAATTCCTTTGCATGAACAGTAACTTTTTTACAAATATACCCAAAAATTTAAACTATTGAGAAGCATAGTGAATCACATATTTGAATAGTGCTATAATATTAAAATATTCATATTTCATATTTTTGAACAATGGAAGACAGGTTCAAAACGGAGGCCCAAACGCACACCAAATTACATGAAACTCACACCGTAGGCAAACACTGACGCTCGAACATAACGGCAAAGTCAAAACAAAAATCCGATGAGTCATTCCCGAGATATTAATCTTGAAAGTATTACGGTTAACATAAAAAATCCAAAACTTCAATCGCGCGTATAGACTCCAAAAATGCTCGGATTGCGACGAAACTTGACGAGCAAGTTCAGAATTACTTAACTTAAATTTCAAAAGCAAAATTTCCTATAACATCTAGAATTCGGCCAACTCGACCGCACGGACGCGAAAATGCCTTAACGGCATTGCGCCGTCAACTCGACGTTAAAAGTAACGCCACAATCACAAATATGACGTTGCCCATTTATATAAAATCATCGAAAAATCGAGGGCGTTATAAGGACCGCAGGGGAAAAATTGTAAAAAACACCCCACACAACACAGGGCGAATAGCCCCCACTGCCTCTACTCCGCAAGGGCGGCGAGTGCCTGATGGAGCTGGCACTCGTAACCTCAGCTCGGTACCTTGGGGAGCTCGGACCCGACCTGCTCTACTCGCCTGCCATAGCTTCAACGAACGGCCCGGAGTTCGTCGAATTTGGGCTCGACGAACCCTACTGCGAGTTGGGGCTCCCTGATCACCTTGGCGAGCTGGACTGGGAGCCGAGGCGAGCTGGGCTCACGATGCCGGGGCAGGGGCGTCAAGTATACTCGACTCACTCGACGTTGGGCTAAAGGCACTGAGTGAACTCGCCGCTCGGGCTGGGGGCGTCGATTGGACTCGACGCCCAGGACCCAATTCGCTCAGGGCTTGGGCTGGGCTCGGCTGACCCCACTCGCCGGATACAGGATTATACACTAGGGGATGGTTGCGTTCTTCAACAAATTTAGAGAGCTGCCAATTGTTCTCCTCTATATCAGCAGAGAAGTGTATGCACGCTAAACACCCAACACGCGAATAAAGTTTGTGATACTTCCATGGCACATCAGTCATCGGCTTGCAATTCTTATGCCCTACTTTTGCACATGAGTATTCACTTCCCTTTATGTTCCTTGTATGAGTTCAATAGTAAATATGTTGTTTTCGAATCCTAAAACCACTATTACGTGCATACTCAGAGTGCACTGCATATGTCTCTTCATGGGAATGAACAACAGGAAAAATGATAGTCTTCTTGCATGTTTGTAATTAAGAGAATGCGTGATTACTGATCGGTCACAGCCTTAAGTTCTGAAATATAAGCAAATAACAAATACTGTTTATTTTTTATCTTTGAATCCGACCGTATTTATTTCACATTCGGTCGGATATACAATAAATACGGCGGGTAGTTAACAAATAGTTTGTTTCTGATCAAGTTTAACCAAAAAATTCCCTCTATTAAGCTTCCTTTCGTCAGGGAAGGTTGAAGCAGTTCCGACTTGTGGGGAAGATGATCCGAAAAGGTGACACGGGAGCTTGGAGGAATGAAGGAGAATGAGGTGAAGATGAGCGAACGAAAATGTCAGGCGGAAGGTTAAAGGTAGTGCTGCACTTATCTTACGAGCTGCTGAAATTTTTCGGGGAGGTAGGACATCTGAATCACAAAGGGGGAGAGCTCGCTTGAAATTTTAAAAATGGAGGTAAGGAGGCCACGCGTAAGGAAGCACAATATTTAATCTTGCACGAGGGGCTAAGTGGAAGAAATGCACCAAAGTAATCCCTGACTTAGCCGCCCTTGCTTTCCACCCCAAGATTCTTGTTTTCTGATTTTTGGTTTTGGTAAAAAAAATTTTATTTATATATAATTTATATATTAGTACAAGTGAAACGGTAGGGGCCTCGGCCCTACGTGAGTGCAACGGAATGAGTCTCCAATTCTACATGAGTGAAACGGCACGGGCCTCTGGCCCTAAGTGAGTGCAGCGGAATGAGTCTTCGGCCCTACATGAGTGCAACGACACGAGTCTCCGGCCTTACGTGAGTGCAACGGAATATGAATACCAGTCGGTCTCCTGGCATAATTTAAAACAAAGAAGGGGTACTACTTCGTATCAAAGCTTTAGTTTAAGATTCCTTAATCTCATGGTTTAAGATATGAAATATGTAGGCTTAAACCATATGCAAGTGGATACGAAATATATAGGTTATAGTGGAGGAACTAACTGTCATCTGCCAAACACATATATAAGCTGTAGTGGAGGAACTAACTGTCATCTGCCAAACATCTCCCATAGCAATGGCTCAATATGATGTCTAATCACACTAATTTTTTGTGAACTGAATCTAAGACCATCAAATATATTTTTAGGATTAAAGCTGCATGGAAAATTTCAAAACATTATAAAGAAAATAATCACAGCAGGGCAACTTGGCATCAGACTAATGCAAAAAAGTGCAAACAGGAAACTGAGTGTACATTCCAATAAAATGCATGTTCTTTTCTCAAACTTAGCAACAACATTGATTCAATTTTTTAAGGTTAACATCACTACCATAAGCAATTCATAATTGGAAATTTTGACTGAATTAAGGGAAAAATCAATAAGAAAAACACAAGAGCAAACTTTGAAAAATATTTGGACCTTTTTGGATTGGTAGTTTAGAATGGAATTGATGGAATGAGAAGCCAGAGAACCTAAACCTAGCGAAGGCAAAAAATGGAGCCCGTAATGATATATATGGAATGAGAAGTCGGAGGAGGAGATGCCGCACCTGAAAAATAGATCGAAGAATCCCGGGGGGAAGAGTCGCACCCGCATGGAATGAAGATGGAGGCCGATCAGGTGAGCAAAATCAGGGTGCCGATCAGGCGAGCGAAAATAGAGGCAGGGGATACTTAAATTTTTAATACCAACTTTTAATCTCTATAATCTCAAAGGAATTACTCGACAAAGATCCAACCACGTGGTTTTTCACCATTTTCAGGTTTTCCACGATAAAAAAGCCTCGTCATTTGTTGTGGTTTACTTTGACTCTTTGCGTGCTCCGATCGGATTCCAAGCTCAGACAGTCCAATTTCTCCGAACCGGGTGAAGACTGGGCAACCCATAATAGTTTGACGCCGTCTGTGGGAAGGTGTCCCCAAAAGCTCTGACAAATCTCCCAATGACAACACCGACAGCAATTGCGAAGAGAAGCACACGAACTTCCATTGACGCAACACTAGAGGAGCACACGCGTCCAACCCCAAACAAATTGCCCGCAGGAAATTCCTCGCTTAAGGGTGAATCCACCGTCACCGCAACCCAAGTATCGAGGGAAGAATGCAGGTGGCTTATAAGTGAGCGTCATGCAAAGACTCTCACCTTGCTAATAAACTTAAGGGCTCACCACGCTCTCGACACGGATATCGCTCTTGAAGGTCAACTACTGCAGATCCCAAGTTGGATAATTCCTGAAGACACTGCCCACCCGAAGGATTCCATCACAAATGACTTGTCCGGCACTGATGGCTCTACACACCTCGCATTGCTCGACGGGCTTCCCTGGCATGCGCAGAGAAATTCTGGTGCAACGATGGAGGCCTACGCTACGGCCGATAGAGAACTCACTCGCGATGAGGTGAGGCGTATAATCAAGAAGAAATATGGACACGGGTGGCAACAATACACGAATGTGCAACGCCCCTTCCTCCTCATCTCCCCTCTAGCTCCAACGGTCCTAGCATATCTTGTTCTGCCTGGGTTGAAGCTCTATGACTTCAATACGTTTAACGGGATAGGTGATCCTCTGGAGCACATTAGGCACTATGTAACCGTCATGCACATGTATAATGCCTCCGACCCAGTCATATTGTAATGCCCCAGATTTTTCGATGTTTAGTTAATTCTTTTATTTGGCTTATTTATGACATCTTGGCATTACATTAATGCATGATTGTCGTGTGCCGTTGTTAGAGCGTTTGTCTTAGCTCTTGGATTTTCTGTGTGTGGCTGGGTTTAGCCTGTTTGCAAGATTTCCTAGCAAGACGGGTCTATTTTGGTGACTCGGTGGAAACTCTTTGAGAATGCTTGTGTTTTCGCTTCGGGAGGTGTTTATCCGAGATTGGTTAGTCGGATTTCAATTTCGAGTTCGCCGTTGGATTTGTAGCGTCGGTACTTAGCTACGGTGCTATTTTCGTAAAATTCCGGGTATGTTTGGTTTTCGGGGCGTTTTGACATTTTATTTAATTAATTATGTCATCCTATATTAAAATAATAGGATAAAGTAGTATAAATTGAAACTCATCGCGTCAAAACCCTATTCATTGTCTCCCTCGTGAAACCTTCAGCCTGTTGCGAAAGAACGAGAGTGGCTGACATCCCTAAGCCTTCGGTCGCCGATTTCTGGAGCTTTGGTGCTAGATTTTCGTGTTTGGAGAGTGGATCCGGGTAGATCTCACCTAGATCTACATTTCTACGGTAAGCTTTCCCAGTTTCATGGATTTTTAAAGGTCTAGGTATGCAGTTTTGACCCTACTCTCCTCTCAAAAGTTTCAGGTTTGCTGCTTAAGTGTTCTTGCGGCCAGATTTGTGAGGTGGGGCGTTGCTTGGCCGAATTTCTGGAGATTTGAGGCAAGTGGTGATTTTCCCCTTACTTGTTCTTCCTTTTTCTTTTGTTTCCTTGATCTGTATAAGGAATGATTTCCTGTAGTATTTCCAAACTTACAGTAATCGGTGGGATTATGGTAGGATTTCCCCCATGTAAAAAAATGATTTTCTATAGATCTTGAGGTAAGTGGTGTTTACACCCTTGCCATGCTTTTTCCCTTCATTTTTCTGTTCTAGTAGGATAGATAAGTCTTAGCAAGGCAGTAATAATATCTCTGGTCTAAAAACTTTGTGTGGAGCTGAGTGTATATAGCCTAAAACTTTGAGTGTAATCTTAGAGTAGAAGTTCAGTTTTAGCCTAAGTATAAAAGCATTGAGTGTGTTGAATGCACTCAATGCCTTGTTGAGTAGTCTGAGAAGCTAAGTTAAAAGCATTGAGTGAGTGGTACTCACTCAACGCGGTGTTGAGTTAGCTTAGTACACTCAACACCATTCTATAAATTCTAGAAGCTAAGTCTAAAAGCGTTGACAGCGTTGAGTGAGCTTAACTTACCCAATGTCGTCACTTTTATCGGCAAGTTAAGTATAAAGCTTTGACAGCGTTGAGTGCGCTGAGGAGTTGAACTCACTCAATGCCGTCTCTTTTTCTGTAAAGCTAAGTGTAAAAGCATTGACAGCATTGAGTGAGCTGAACTCACTCAACACCGTCGCTTGGATAGAAAAGCATTGACAGCATTGAGTGTGATGAACGTCGTCGCTTTAACTCTGTAATCTAAGTGTTAAAGCATTGACTACGTTGAGTGAGCTGAACTCACTCAATATCGTCAACTGATTTTGGCAGCTAAGTGGTAAAGCGTTGAGTGAGCTAAACTCACTCAACGCCATCGCCTGTTCTTGCTGCTGTGTTTAAGCGTTGAGTGTGCTGAGTTATGGCGTCGAGTGCGTTGACTGCACTCGATGCGGCATCGAGTGTACTCGACGCTTGTCCCTTAGACTCATGTCATTTCACCGATTTGTCGTATATCTCTAAAGGCTTAGTTTTGCCAACTTAGAATTGTCGGGTTTCCGTTGAATTTGTCGAGTTTGGGTTTTATGGGTATTTGCGATATGGGGTTTCGGTTGGTTGGCTTAGTTTCGTGAATCATTACACCCGGGCATGTTTGGGTGTTTTTTGGGCCGTTGGGTTGTGTTGGAGTAGATGGCCACCACCGCAGTCCCATTTTTGAGACGTTTGGGTCTGTTAGTTCGGGTTTGACTGGTTAGTCCAGACTCAGATCCGGTTGCATTACGGTGTTAATGATTCACGTGTTTATTGAGCCTTTGTCTCATTTTTATTTCCTATGAATTAAACTTATGCTATTTCTGTCTATTCTCGTAGATTTCCTCGGAGTTTGACTCCGTTCGCACTTGGTGCAAATTTCATTATCTTTAACTTTATAAGTTAACTCTTTCATTCTTAATCTCTAGTTAGTTTGCTGTGTTTTTGACAGCTATTCAGGTTTGGATTAGTAATCTTACTACTCCCTTGTTTACTGACAGTTTTTTTGCCACTTGTAATTTTCTTGCTGAGGTGTTTTTTTTGAATGTCTCAGGTTCAGGACAGTAGTCGGTTGAGCGGCTAGGTTTGGTGTTTGCTAGTGGACTACAGTGTTGTAGAGGTTTCCTCTACCTTGAGAGGTAATTCTTTGTTGTTTTCTTGTTAGTACAAACACACATACTGACCAGTGGGTTCGTGTTTGTTGTTGACGCCGACTGGTGGTTTTCTTTTGAATTACTGAATACTTCACTAAGCTACTAGTTTTACCTTTTGTGGTTGTTTTTACTTGCTCTCTGGGAATGTTTTATGCTAGGTTGCATGTTAGGTATTTTCACTTATAAAAGCATTACTACTATTACTTCATACATCTCATGTTTATAAAACTAAAATACTCTTTTCTAGTTAACGTAAAGACTATTTTCATACTTATAAAAAATTTAGAGTCTCGCATGCCATGAGTTGTCCTTTGATGATGTTTATACTCATGTAGGGTGTTAATCAACAAAACCAAAGTATTTTTCTCAGCGTATAGATATACTTTTACTCGTGGACTAGTTGATCCACTGTGCCGAGAGATACAACCATCCAATTTAAATAGGTTTTTACTTAATAACTTATGGATTTCATATAAACTATAGAGTTTGGAGTTTTGCCTGAGCGCCTGCAGTTATCCCCTGCATGGTTTGGCATCACGGCGCGTATTTTCTCTTACTCTGATATAATTTAAATGTTATGAAAATATGTGTTCTTACCGTTTGTATCAGAGGGATGGGTTGTTTGATAATTCGTCGGGCAACCATCTCTAGTTAGTGTTAGGTTTTTAGTGTCATTTCATACACACACCGATGTGTCATCAGTACGTCTTGGCTGAAGAATGAACAATACACTCATAAGAATGATAAGAAGTATACGGGGCATATTATGTAGTATGGGATGCATAATATGTGTTTGTATATGGATCCACCATAGGTGGCAACATATGACGGTTATGTAGTATGGAATGCATAATCATCATCTCATGGATGCCCATTAACACATTTTACTTTTTCATTACATGCAATATTATGTAGTATGAGATGCATAATATTTCATGTGTATGCCTCTCATAACATGCATTAAGGATTTTTTTTAGATTGTATAGCACAACATGCATATCATAACATAGCATTTGCATACGTGCCAAGCTAAAGATTTATATGATGACATATGTACACACATTGTTTTGAGTCAAAAGAATAAGAATTTATGCATTCATTTACAATGCACAAGAGTTAATAGGATGATGGTATATTATCCTAGGTCTAAGCATTTCATCATTTATAAAATTTCCAGAGCAAGTTAGCAGCAAGAGCAAGTATTTATCTATGTTATGTTTGTACTAGGTTATTTGGTTCTAACGGTTAAGCTAGGATTTGACTAGTTGCTTGTTGTAATTATTAGAATGTTGAGACATCCTACGATGAGACCGAATACCCAGTCAGAGGGAGAGTCGTCTGGTGTTCAGAATGAGGTCGTGATAGAAGGATTGCGACAGAGCAATGATGTTTTGTCTAGGCAAATGTTTGATGTGCAATCGCAGATCCAAGCCTTGTTGACTGTTGTTGCAGGACAAACACTTAGATTTCAGGACCCGACCGTGGGTCAAGGTATTCAAGTTCCTCCAGCTCCTCTAGTGCCCACAGCTGTGCTGACACTAGAGATGAACTTCATCCAGCGACTGGGACACCCTACATATGATGGTAGGGCCGATTTCATGGCTTTGGATGACTGGATCGTAGCCATAGAGGAGATGTTTTCTTACTCCAGAGTTTCAGCAGACCAAAGAGTAATGGTCGCTGCCTACCAGCGCAAAGGATTTGCAAAGAGTTGGTGGCTAAGGGAGAAAGAAAATTTGAAGGATGGTTGTTCCTGGGTAGCCTTTAAGGAGCTTTTACTAAAGAAGTTTCTACCGTCGATCGAGCGAGGCCGTTTGTTAAATGATTTTCTGCACTTAAAGAAGAGGCAACTCACGGTGAGTGAGTATGAGGTGGAGTTTAACAAGCTGAGCCGATTCGCCCCGGATTTTGTAGTTTCTAAAGCCAGTAGAGTCAAGCATTTTTTAGGTGGTCTGAAGAGTGACATCCAGCAGTTGGCAAGTGCTTATAGATCGGAGAGTTATGTTGAGGAAGTCAAAGTAGCTCTTAAGATTGAGACAATCGACAATGCCAAGAACCGAGGACAACAAATGAGAAAGGATAAGAGGAAGACTGGTGAGAGTAAGAGTTCCAAGGAATCCGGTGCTGCTTCGAGGAAGATGAGAAAAGAGATATGCAGTTTCGATGGCCGGCCAGGCCACCCGTTTCAGAAATGTTTCAAGAGGATAGGAGCTTAGAGATAGGAGCAGTTCCATGCGATCTAGGGTGCTCCTAAGGGAGATTTGGTTTGTACTTCTTGCAAACGGAAGGAGCATGATGCTGCCCACTGTTGGGATAAGGTTAGAGTCTACTTTTAGTGCGGACAGAAAGGTCACGTCAAGTCAAAGTTCCCGCAGTCTCGTCCTACGCTGCAGAAAGTTACGCTTCGGGCCTTGCCACTGCCGCAACCCTTAGACAAAGGGAAGTGAAAGTTGAACGTGCTGTCTCTTGAGTAAGCCCAGACTTCTACCCAAGTTTTTCAGGTTAGTTCCTAACCTAGTTTTTTTTTCTTTTTTAGCTCATAGGAGTAGTTTCAATGTTGTTCGATTAGTTATGTAAGCTTTTATAGGAAAATTTAAGGTAAATAACCGCTGGAGGCGTGTCCTTTTCGATTTCGGTGCTACCCACTCATTTGTGGCTAGGGCTTTCATAGAGCATCATCATTTGGCTCTTGATCGTGTTGGTGATAGGTTTTGTGTCAAGTTTCCTTCTTGTGAATCTGTGATATTGGACCAAGGTATTCAGAGTTGTCCGATTCTGTTAGGCAATTTTCTAGTAGTTGTTGATTTGAAGGTGATAGACTTGGAAGATTTTGATGTGATCTTGGGCATGGACTGGTTGTCAAAATATGATGTTATTATATAGTGCAAGGATAAGCGCTTGGACTTCAAGATGGATAACGGTTAACCCAGGAGTGTTTATGGATGTCTGCGCCATGTTTCTCCAATTATTTCTCCGGTATGTGCTCGTAAGCTTTTAGATTCTGGATGTTTTGCTTGTTTGATTTCAGTTTTGGAAATCGTTATTAGCTTGCTGCGTGTAGAGGAGATTCTGTTGGTGCGTGTAACGCCCCCAATTTTTCGATCATTTTATTTGATTTGGTATCGTCATATTTATGACGTCATGACGTTATTTTTAACGTCGAGTTGACGGCGCATCGCCGTTAAGGAATTTTCGCGTCAGTGCGGTCGAGTCGGTCAATTTTTTGTTGTAATTAGAAAATTTTGCATTTTTAAATTAAGTTAAGTAATTTTTGACTTGCTCGTCAAGTTTCGTCGCGATCCGAGCGATATTCGAGCCTCGGCGATTTTCCGAAGTTTTGTAGAATTATGTTTTCCGTATACTTTGAAAATTAATATCTCTGGAATGACTCGTCGGATTTTGGTTTTGACTACGTCGTTGGGTTCGTAGCATCAGTATTCGCCTACGTTGCGAATTTCGTTTAATTCAGCGCGCGTTTAGTCCTCCGTTTTTAACTCGTGTTTCCTTATTCAAAAATATATAAATACAATTATTTTAATATTAAAAACACAATTCAAAAATGTCTTTTACTATTCATCTCTATAGTTTAATTTTTGAATATTTTTGCAAAAAGCACTATTTACCAGGACAAAAATCCACTGTTCTGCAATCTTTTTCTGCCTACTTCTCGACTGCTGGCATTCTAACTCGAGTGGTTGATGTTCAAATATCTCGAGTAACTTGTTTGGCTACTCGAGTAATGTTTTATTACTTGAGTACTGTGCTCCCTTGTTCTCGAGTACTAAAATTTAGTACTCGAGCAACGTTTTTTTCCACTTCTCGAGTGCCTATAATCTCGTTCTCGAGTACTGTATATTCATCCTGAGTAGTCCGTTATAGTTTGCGTTCGGGCACCTTTTTGATAATTAAAACGTTGTCGTATGGAAAAATAGTTAACATAAAATTTGTTCGTCTCGACGAGATCTAAACCTTTCATGTTGGTCACTTTTCAATTTGAAGCCATCCTAAACTTTTATTTTTATTTTCCGCGCACCCGCTCTTAAATAGTCCGTTTTTAGACAAGAAATTTTATAAATACAAATATATATATACTCTTATACTTAGGGTAATTAGGAAAAACCTTCATCTTCTACAAACTTTTGAACCGAATCAGAGAGGCGTGTGCGAGACGGAGGAAGTCGTTCGTGAATCTTCCGGTGGCCGCCGACGGTGCTTCGGTGCTCGAAATCTTCAACCGAATATAGATCCGGAAAGCTCTCGTCGAGAGCTACACCATCGTGGTAAAATCTTCCCCATTCCTTGATTTTTTCCTCGCTAGGGTTTTTGGCACGAACTCCTATTTTTGGCCATTCTTGTTATATTTCGTTTTCCCTCATCTTTCTTTGTCCCGATCTACGCCGAGGTGCGATTTGGTGGTCTTCTCCGATAAAACCAAGGCAAGTGATGGTTTACCCATCTTCCCTTCTTTATCCCGATTTACAGAAAATCTCTAACTTCTTGTTATCATTATTTTTTCTATAACTTGTTGTGTATAGTGCTCTTTTGATCTCTTGTCGAACTCTACATATAACCTTCATGTTCTTGATTTTTGCTACCTTGCCTTGTTAAGTGTTTTATGGTTTAATGATGTTGTTAAATCTCACACTCATAACCGTTCCTCGACTTTTACGTAGGACGTATTAGAGTTTATCTAGGATCGTGAATCATTTCTAATGGTGGATCAACCGTGTCTTAATCTAGAATTTGTTTAGAAGAATCTGACGTGCCAAGTCCTGAGAATTATTTGGCGGTGTTCCTTGTTGCTGATGTTAGTGTAGTAAACCACCACCGCAACGTCCGGTATTTTGAGCTTTGTTAACTTTCGGGGTTTTCCCCAGAGTTATTGGGTTTGTACTGCTTGTGTGCTGGCGGAGGTATCTCCCACCACAGTTACTTGATATTTTCAAGTTTTAGGTGTGTCGAGTTATGGGACCACCTTTCTCTTTTCCCTTGGGTGCTCATGGAATTTATGGGTGTGTTGGCGGAGGTATCTCCCCCCACTATTGCAGGATGCTTATCAGTGTTTCCATTAGGGGGCCCTGGTGGAGTTGTTATGTGGGTGTGTTGGCGGAGGTACCTCCCCCCACATTTTACCGGATGCTTACTGGTGTTAGTAATTAAATTTTTTTGCTTAACTAGTAGGACCCTTGCTATATAATTAGGTTGTCAGATTATAGTTGTACTATTAAACTATTATTTCCACCCCGCTTAGTGCAGCCTGTCATACGCGAAGGCTCACGTAAGTTTCCTCACTGTTTACTTATCATTCTTGATGTACGTTTCTTTCAGTATTTTCGGTCTTGGGTTGGTACCCCTTTTTGTCCTTTGTTTACACTTTGGCTTATCTTTTCTGCCATCATTTGTACCTTCTTGCTGAGGTGTTCTGTTTTTGGAATGCCTCAGGTTCAGAGCAGTAGTAGATAGTGGAGCTGTTCTTGGAGTTTTTGAGCAAAAGTGTTGGCTTTGCTTTTCACCTCACCATAGCGAGGTAGTTTGTCATTTTAGTTTGTTTACTCAGTTCAGACATACTTTTGTACTATGGGTTCGTGTCAGATTGTTGACGCCCATAGAGTTGTCGATTCTTTTGGGACACTTGCTAGCTGATATTGTTTTCCTTATGATTGATTTGGATTACTTGCTCTCTGGGATGTTTTATTGCTAGGATTGCATGTTAGATATTTTTAACTAATAAAACCTTACTATTAGTATATCATACATGCCATCTCTTTCAAAACTAAGTCACTACTTTTTTGTTATTATAAAGACTCTTTCGTATACTTATTATAAATCTAGAGTTTGCATAACATGAGTTGTTCCTTGGGGACATTTATACTCATGTAGGGTGTTGGAGTCAATCTAAACAAGTATCTTCCACAGCGTTTAATTATATTTTTATTTTTGGACTAGTTGATCCACTAAGCCGAGGGATATGGCTAACTTCTTAACATAAAGTGGATTTTCGTCTAAATAACCTTAAGATATTTCTTTATGCATTAACTAGGAATTTTGCCTGTGCGTCCGTATTTATCCCCTGCTGGCGTGGCATCATGACATGCATTTTCCCTCACTCTAATATATTATTTAATGCGGTGAAAATGCGGGTTGTGACAGTTAGTTTTCGAATGTTTTTCCAGCTAATCTTCATGGTCTTCCTCCTGAGAGGGACTTGGAGTTTGTCATAGATCTAGAGCCGGGTACCCATCCTATTGCTAAGGCACCGTACCGGATGGCCTCGCATAAGTTGGAGGAGTTACGTACTCAGTTGGATGAGTTGCTCCTGAATTGTTTTATTAGGCCGAGTTATTCGCCTTGGGGTGCTCCTGTCTTGTTTGTAAAGAAAAAGGATGGATCAATGAGGCTGTGTATTGATTATAGAGAGCTGAATAAAGTCACCATTAAAAACAGATATCCTTTATCGAGAATAGATGATTTGTTTGATCAACTAAATGGTAGAACAGTATTTTCAAAGATTGACCTTCGTTCGGGCAACCACGAGTTAAGGATTCATGAGACGGATATCCCACGAACTGCTTTCCATTCTAGGCATGGACATTTTGAGTTTTTGGTAATGTCCTTTGGTTTGACCAATGCTCCCTTTGCCTTTATGGATATGATGAACCGTGTGTTCAAGGATTTTCTGGACCGTTTCGTGGTCGTATTTATAGACGACGTTTTGGTGTATTCTCGCAATGCTGATGAACATGCCCAACACTTGCATTTACTTTTGTCTGCCTTGAGGGACCATAAGCTGTTTGCTTAGCTGATCAAGTATGAGTTTTGGTTGCCTTAGGTTTCGTTATTGGGTCATGTGGTAAATAAAGATGCAATTTCAGTTGACCGTGAGAAGATAACTGCTGTTATGGATTGGAATAGACCAACCACACCTTAGGAGATAAGGAACTTCCTAGGGTGGGTTGGCTACTATAGAAGGTTTATAGAGGGTTTCTTCACATTATTTACGCCACTGACTAAACTGACGCAGAAGAACGCAACTTTTGCCTGGAGCGATAAGTGCGAGGAAGCTTGCCTTGAAATCAAGATGAGATTGTGCACTGCTCCAGTTTTGTCTCTGCCTACTAAAAGGTTGGAATATGCTCTGTATGCGGATGCATCACACGTTGTACTTGGTTGTGTGCTAATGCAAGATGGAAAGGTAATTGCGTACGGGTCGAGACAGTTAAAGATTCATGAAAGGAATTACCCTACGCATGATTTGGAATTTGCAGCAGTTATTTATGCGTTAAAGTTGTGGAGGCACTTGCTGTATGGCGCATTATACAAGATTTATACCGATTACAAGAGTTTGAAATACGTTTTCACTCAAAGGGAGTTGAATCTGCACCAGCGAAGATGGTAAGAGTACGTTGCTGATTATGATGTTGAGATACAGTACCATCCTGGCAAAGCCAATGTTGTAGCCGATGCCTTGAGTAGGAAGACGGCTAAGATTTTTAACCTCTCGGTGGATTCTTTGGTAGAAGAATTTCTCTTGATGGACATTTCTGTTGGGAGATGTAACACGTCTAGTAGTTTAGAGGTAGCTGAGCCTTCATGGATTGCACTCACAAGACTACATCAGATGGAAGGTTCATGATTTGTTGCACCTTTACAAGAGGACTGAGAAAGGGGAGTTGCCAAAATTTTCGATCAATGACGCTGGTCTCTTGAAGTACCGCAGAAGATTTTGTATCCACGATGTTGAAGGTATTCAAGTTAAGTTGTGCAGTGAGGCTGAAGGTTCTAGTGTTGCCTACCACCCAGGTTCAACTAAGATGTACCAAGATTTGAAGCATATCGCCTGGTGGTTCAAAATGAAGGGTGATATTGCGAAGTTCATTTCAGAATGTTTTACGTGCAAGAGAGTTAAGGCCGATCATAGAAGACATGGTGGAAAGCTAACTCCCTTTGAGATTCCGAGTTGCAAGTGGGAGAGTATGTCAATGGATTTCATTACTAGTTTACAAAGATCTCCCCGAGGTAATGATTCAGTCTGGGTTATTATTGATAGACTAACGAAGTGTGCTCACTTCGTACCTTTTAAGAGTGATTACCCCATGAAGAAGATAACTGAGCTATATTTAGATGAAGTCATCAGGTTACATGGAGTGCCAGTTTGTATTGTATCAGATTGAGATTCAAGGTTTACGTATCGCTTTTGGAAGAGTTTACAAGATGGTTTAGGTACCGATTTGAGGTATTCCACAGCCTATCATCTGCAGACAAAGGGTGGAATGGAAAGAGTGAATCAGATCGTGGAGGATATGATCCGATGTTACATTTTGGACCATGGAGGAGCGTGGGATGAGCGACTCAGATTGATGGAGTTTGTATACAATAATAGTTATCAAGAAAGTTTACAGATGGCCCCGTTTAAGGCCTTGTATGGGAGGCAATGCAGAACTCCCTTATTTTTAGCCGAGGTCGGTGAGAGACCGTTGCTGGGTCCTGAAGCATTAGAAGAAATGGATATTTTTGTGAAGCTTATTCGGGAAAAGCTTAGGATAGCGCAGGAACGATGTGAGAAGAATGCCAATCGGCATAGGTCTGATTTTGAGTTTGATGTAGGGGACTTGGTGTTTCTCAAAGTTTCCCCAATGGCTGGAGTAAAAGGTTTGGTAAGAATCATAAGTTGGACCCGAGGTATGTTGGACCTTTTAAGGTTGTTGAGCGTATTGGTTTATCAGCTTATATGCTAGATTTGCCCGCAAATTTTCTTGGTGTGCACGACGTGTTTCATGTGAGCCAGTTGTGGAAATGTGTGCTCAACGACCGATAGATTCTTGATGTTGTGCCCCAGTTGGAGCCTAATCTTTCCTATGTTGAGATGCCTGTCCACATTCTGGATACTCAAGATCAAGTGTTGCGGAGGAAAACCATACCAATGGTTAAAGTTTTGGGGCGATACCAAGACATGGAAAGCGCCACTTTGGAGTTGGAGTCAGCTATGAGGGAGGCTCGTTCTCATCTGTTCTCCTAGTTTATTTTGGTATGTATTTCCCCTTCTATAATCTTTGATTATATTCCCTTTTTGTGGAATCTTTTGGTTCATAAAGTTTCGGGATGAAACTTCATTTTAGGGGGAGTGGCTGTAACACCCCTAATTTTTCGATGTTTAGTTAATTCTTTTGGTTGGCATATTTATGACGTCAAGGCATTACTTTAACACATGATTGACGTGTGCCAATGTTAGAGCATGAGTTTTAGCCCTTGGGTTTTCTGTGTGTGGCTGGGTTTAGCCTGTTTGCAAGATTTCCTAGCGAGACGGGTCTGTTTTAGTGACTCAGTGGAGCCTCTTTGGGAATGCTTGTGTTTAGGCTTCGGGAGGTGTTTACTCGAGATTGGTTAGTCAGATTTCGATTTCAAGTTTGCCGTTGGATTCGTAGCGTCGATACTTAGCTACGGTGCGATTTTCGTAAAATTCTAGTTATGTTTGGTTTCGGGTCGTTTTGACGTTTTTTTAATTAATTAAGTTATCTTATTTTCAAATAATAGGATAAAGTAGTATAAAGAGAAACCCATTGCGCCAAAAACTTATTCATTGTCTCCCTTGTGAAACCGTCGGCCTGTTGCAAAAAAATGAGAGCGGCGG
This sequence comes from Platanthera zijinensis, assembly GCA_039513925.1. NCBI lineage: Eukaryota > Viridiplantae > Streptophyta > Magnoliopsida > Asparagales > Orchidaceae > Platanthera > Platanthera zijinensis. The sequence continues at coordinate 64,685,998 of CM077092.1, read as the reverse complement.
AAATCCCTATGCCTTTGGACGCAGATTTCTGGAGCTTTGGTGCTCGATTTTCCTCTTTGGAGAGTGGATCCGGGTAGATCTCGCCTAGATCTACATTTCTATGGTAAGCTTTCCCATTTTCGTGGATTTTTAGAGGTCCAGGGATGCGGTTTTTACCCTACTCTCCTCTCAAAAGTTTCAGGTTTGCTGCTTAAGTGTTCTTGTGGCCAGATCTGTGAGGTCGGACATTGCTTGACCGAATTTCTTTAGATTTGAGGCAAGTGGTGATTTTCCCCTTGCTTGTTCTTCCTTTCTCTTTTGTTTCCTTGATCTGTATAAGGAATGATTTCCTGTAGGATTTCCAAACTTATAGAAATTGGTTGGATTAGGGTAAGATTTCCCCCATGTAAAAAAAATAATTTTCTATAGATCTTGAGGCAAGTGGTGTTTACACCCTTGCCAAGCTTTTTGCCCTTCGATTTTCTGTTCTAGTAGGCCAGATGAGTCTTAGAATGGCGGTAATAACATCTCTGGTCTAGGTTAGTGATGGGCTAAAACCCGAACAGGCAAGCGTACCTGTCGAATCGTAGTATCAAGGTCGTATTAAAACACGGGGCTGTCAAGTACTGCTACTCACGCTTGAACTATTATCCTACCGGAAAAATTGTTGGATTTTGAGAATTTTTAAAAGTGAAATAAACGATAATTTGCGAGACGAAAAACTTATATTAAAAAGCTAGCATTCGATCATTGATTCACCATAAAATGGAACGAGAGAGATAAAAGGTATAGTTTTAAATTTGCAAATCATACTCGGTCGTGACGGATCCGAAAATGAGACAAAATCTCGCTAGAGCATTAGGTCTCCTAACTTATAGACTCTTTGATCAAAATCTCTTTACAAACCAAAGAAGCCTAAAGTTGCATTATCGATGAGATCCGCACTATTGGATTTGACTCCAATCCGGAAGATTTACGTCGTCCTATCTCTAGGATTGCGTTCAACTCCTTCCTTCTTTGAGTGATCTTTCACATTCACGAGCCTCTCAGCTACTAAAATATGAGATCCTTAGCCTACTACCGTATACCGGAAATACGGAGTCGACGAAATAATAATCAAAGAAGGACCGAGTAGAATTAAGCAAAAATAAAACTATGAAATAAAAGAAACCCTCATCTCATTTTATGGATCCTCACGATCGAATGCTAAAAGAAAAATTAGCTACACATATTCGAAAAGGAAGACAAAATAAGAGAAGAAGATTTCATATTTTTTATACTAAAAGGAAAGAAAGTGCACAATAGCTTAGAACAAAATGATATTACTTAAACAAAATGAGATTACAAAAAAGGAAACTAGAAATGAAAATTACAATGAAAAACTCTCTTGACTTGAACTCTCAAAAAGCTCTCTACAAAAGCCAAACTCTCTAAAGCATGGGACATGGGTTCCTTTTATAGGAGAGGAGGGAAGCTTCTAGATTAGGGAGACCAAGGGGTGGCCGGCCACATGGGGGAGAATGGGTTCATGCATGGGTTTAATGAGGGAGAGAGGAAATAGCTAAATGTATGCATTGTATTAAATGGACAATATAAAATATGAAGGGGGGATGAATGGAAAATAAAAGAGGGGAGATAAAAGGTAGGGGCCGGCCATGTATGAGGGAGAAATGCATGCATGAAATAATGAGGAGAGAGAGAGAGAAAATGAGGTGGCAAGGAAATAATAAAAGAGAGAAGGGTGGGGGGGTGGCCGGCTAATGCATGGGGGATATTCATGCATGTAGTAATGAAGAGGAGAAGAGAATTTAATGTAGATGGACAAAAAGGGAGAATAGTGGCCGGCCATGCATGGGGATATTCATGCATGGCATTGATTGAAAGAGGGGGCTGCTTGCATGTGGTTGGCTCGGGTTGGAGGGTGTAGGCTGCATGGGCTCGGGCAACTTCATCCTTGCTTGGTGGGCTTCTCCATGTGGGCTTGGACAAGTTGGAGGGCTCGGGTAGGGGCTGCACCTATGCACAAGTAGGCTCGGGCTTCTTGAAAGGTGGGCTGGCTGAGCTTCATGTAGGGGGCTACATGGTGGACGGGTTTGCACTTGTTGAAGGCTCCAATAGGTGGGCTTGGGGGCTTGGGCTGCTCCAATGTTCAAACCTACAAAATAAAACAAAACAAATTAGCTAAAATAACAAGATATAACTAAACATAAAACATATAACAATTCATAACACTAAAACTAAACAAAATAATTATAACATTAATAATAACATATCATTATAGAACTAAACTATAACAAAAGATACTAATATTTAAAAATAAAACTAATCATAACGATAACATACAATAACATCAAAACAACTAATAAGATTATAGATTCTTATATTATAAAAATAACAAAACAAAAACAAACAGGCATACCAAAAACATAAAATTATAATAAAACATAAGGAAATAAGCTACTAAATTACCCCAAAAAAGGATGACTAAAACTAGTCATCAAACTCCCCCTTGCTTAGACATTTGCTTGCCCTCAAGCAAATAGAAATAAAGACTAGGGAAAAACAAAAAGAAAGGAAAAGATATATATTTTTAGGTTCCATAGTTAAGAAAAGCAAAACATGAAAAATTAAACTATCCTAATTTCCATGTTATCAACTAGTGGGGTGAGAAGTGCACAATAGAAAATTCGAAAGTGGAACCCTAAAAATCTCATTAAAACATAAGAAAAGTCTACCCATTTCTAAATCTTAAAACAAAGCATCCAAAATAAATGAAAGTAAGGAAAACAAAAGTAGAGGTTCTAAATAAACGGCGCATTAACAAACTACTAGGTTGCTAGATAAACATTAACCCTAAAACACTCCAAGGTAACCTCCAAAGAAATCCATCAATGATGGTGGCCATAGGCTTGTACGTTCACACTTTCTCCACTACGCGAATTTACGTTCTAAAGATTAATAGGACTTGTAATAGGCATAAAAACTTGGCTTAGGTAAATAATTAGGAAGTGGAAACAAAGATAAACATGAAGGCTTAAACACTAAACCAAGGTGAGATCAAAAATAAAAAGATGATAACAAAATGAGAAATGACAAGCAAGTCATTTCTCCAATTCAAGCTACAAAACAAGGCCATGAAAATTTTCTTTTATAAATTTGGCCAAACATAAACTTGTTTCTGTCATTCATTTTTTTTATTTTGATTTTCTCATTTTTTTTTCGATAACATTTTGATAAGAAAGCTTCCAAAATTAAGCTTGAGAATTTCCTTTTCATTTCAAAGATATAACCCTTCACAAAAAATAATTTTTAAGCTCAAGGTTTAGTGTGAAAAATAGGAAAGGCATTTGGCTTTGGTGATCATAATGAAATGAAAGGTGGAGCTAAAAACAAGGAAAACATGAAAAAGGCCCAAAATTGTTTTTGCAATGGTGATGTTTTTGGTGGGCAAGAAAAGCTCAAACTAGACAAATGGTGGCCTACATCATTTCTAAAGAACATAAAAACGACGCAAATGTTTCGAGAGTAGCTTGGGACAAGTTCTAGACACCAAGAAAGACTACCCCGCAAATGAAAAAGAGCTAATGATACCTAGCAACCATTCGTACGCAACTAACCAAATAAAAAGACATAACTACAAATTGCTAACTTATAATTTTTTTTAAACGGATGCCTATATTTAAGAAAGAGAAACTAGTAGAACTAAACTATGTTAAAATGATAAGTTTAGAAAACATTTTCAAAGTAATCTACATAGAACTACAAAAAATGCACGGGCCTACAAATCACTAGAAGAAACATAAAAATAAAGATAGAAATAATTTTAGGTTTTGTTTTTCAAATAGATTTTTGCTCATTTTTTATTATTTTTATTTTTCTAATTTTTTGGGTTTTATATTTTATATTTTTTTGGATTTTGATGAAGCTAACATAAAATACTAATTTGAAAACACATTTTTTTTTCTTTTTTGAAAGAAGAAAGACAGAAAGAAAGACCAAAAGAAACTAGACCCCCCCATTCTTCATTGCCCTCAATGAAGAAAACAGAAAGAAAAAGAGAAGGGGACTGAGAAGAAGAGAAAAAGAAAAATGCAGGAAAATAAATAAATAAGAACAGGACTTCCCCGGGTTCGTGAGATGAAGGCGGATGTCGCTCCCTCATGCTTGCTCTTTAGTACGCTTGATCGTCAGCAGGTTTTACTTGGTCCATCTTGATATCAACAGCGGCGGAGCGACGACCACGATCATGGAATTGATTGGCCTCCGGTAGGAAGAGCAAAATAAAAGTAAAAATAGAGTCCATGGGCAGATGCCCAATAATGTTCTTTATTATAATAATTCAAATAAAAGAGTTGCATAATAATAATAAGAAGTCCAAAAATAAAAATGTCCATAACAAAATAGAATTCTAGGAGTCCAAAAGAAGATTCTCCTTTGCAGGAGACACATAATCATTAGAAAAATACAGTTTAAGTCGATGGCCATTAACTTTAAATTCACCCCTCGCCGGGTGCGCAAGCAACACAGTTCCGTAAGGAAAAACATGCTTGACCGTAAACGGTCCAGACCATCTAGATTTAAGTTTTCCAGGGAAGAGACGTAAACGCGAATTAAAAAGAAGAACCTGATCGCCTGGTTTAAACGTTTTAGGATGGCGTATGTTCTTATCGTGATACAATTTCGTGCATTCTTTATAAATTTTATTATTTTCATATGCGTACGCTCGCCACTCGTCAAGCTCATTTAGTTGGTTTTTTCTATGCTCGCCGACCGAGTGCGGATCGAAATTAAAAAATTTTAACGCCCAATACGCTCGGTGTTCTACCTCTACCGGAAGATGACACAATTTTCCATAGACTAATCGGAAAGGAGTACAACCGATGGCGGTCTTGTACGCTGTCCGATAGGCCCAAAGAGCATCGTCTAAATTTAAAGACCAATCCTTACGAGAAGTAGAAACGGTTTTTTCCAAAATTCTTTTAAGTTCTCGATTAACTACCTCGACCTGACCGTTAGTTTGGGGGTGATAAGCAATGGATAATTTATGCATAATGTCATTTTTAGCTAAAGCCTTAGCGAGTTGAGCGTTGCAAAAATGACTTCCCCTATCACTAACAATCGCGCGAGGAAAACCAAAACGAGAAAATAATTTTTTAAGAAAAATAACAACAACGCGAGCATCATTATTTGGTAAAGCTTGGGCCTCCGCCCACCCGGAAACGTAATCAACTGCGACTAAAATATATTTATTACCTAAGCTTGAGGGAAATGGGCCGACGAAGTCTATGCCCCACAAGTCAAAAAATTCACACTCGAGAAAATAGTTTTGTTCCATTTCATTTTTATTAGAGATATTTCCAGTCCGCTGGCATCGATCGCATCCGCCCATAAAGATTTGTGCATCTTTAAATATGCTTGGCCAATAGAAGCCAACACTAAGTACTTTGTGCGCGGTGCGGTTTGCTTGAAAGTGCCTGCCAGTCGGACCTTCATGAACATGTTTCAAGATTTATTGACCCTCTTCCGGGAAACACATCTCCTTACCACCTGATCCGCACAAATGCGAAATAGAAATGGGTCTTCCCAAAAATAATACTTCAACTCAAAAAAGAATTTCTTCTTTTGGTGATTTGAGTATTCTTTTGGAAGGACTCGGGCCACAAGATAATTGGCCAGGTCGGTAAACCAGGGGGTAGAAGAAGAAATATTTAAAAGACGCTCATCCGGAAAAGAGTCATTAATAAAAGTTTCATTCAAAATATCAAGATTGGGATTTTCAAGACGAGAGAGATGATCAGCTGCTAGGTTTTCCGCTCCTTTCTTATCCCGAATCTCCAAGTCGAATACTTGAAGTAAGAGGATGCAGTGAATAAGACGCGGCTTGGCATCCGGTTTAGAAAGGAGGTACTTCAAAGCGGAATGATCCGTGAAAACATTAACTTTAGAAAGAGTAACATACGGTCGGAATTTATCAAACGCAAAAATAATCGCTAAAAGTTCTTTCTCCGTTGTGGTGTAATTTTCTTGAGCAGAAGTTAGAGTTTTACTAGCGTAGAAAATCGATGAAAGTTCTTAGCAATTCGTTGACCTAGAACCGCACCTACCGCATGATTACTCGCATCGCACATTATTTCGAATGGTAAATCCAAACTGGGGCGATTATAATAGGAGCATTTATAAGTTTTGATTTTATTAATTCAAATGCATCGAGACAAGATTCATCAAAAATAAAAGGAGTGTCTTTTTTGAGAAGGTGGGTGAGAGGCTTAGTGATTTTTGAAAAGTCTTTAATAAATCTACGATAAAAACCTGTGTGCCCTAAAAAACTTCTAATTGCTTTAACAGTTATAGGTGGCGGTAACTTTTCAATTATTTCAATTTTTGCCTTGTCCACTTCAATTCCCTTAGCAGAAAATTTTGTGGCCAAGGACTAAACCTTCACGTACCATAAAGTGGCACTTCTCCCAATTTAAAACTAGATTTGTCTCCTCGCAGCATTTTAAAACTTTTCCTAGATTATTTAAACATAGTTCAAATGAGTCGCCCAAAACGGAAAAGTCGTCCATAAAAACTTCCATAATATTTTCTACATATTTATCGAAGATGGCTAGCATACACCGCTGAAAGGTAGCTGGTGCGTTGCATATCCCAAAAAGCATCCTACGGTAGGCAAAGGTTCCAAAGGGGCAAGTGAATGTTGTCTTTTATTGGTCTTCGGGTGCAATAGGGATTTGAAAGTATCCCGAAAGACCGTCGAGAAAACAATAAAAACTATGCCCGGATAAGCGTTCTAAAATTTGATCGATAAAGGGGAGGGGGAAGTGATCTTTACGAGTGGCATCATTTAATTTATGGTAGTTGATGCACATCCTCCATCCCGTTACCGTCCTAGTCGGAATTAGATCGTTATTTTCATTAGTTATTACCGTGACTCCACCCTTTTTATGAACTACCTGGACCAGACTTACCCACTGACTATAGGAAATGGGATAAATGATCCCCGCATCTAATAACTTAAGAACCTCACCCTTCACAACCTCTTTCATGTTGGGGTTAAGACGGCGTTGAGGTTGGACTACACCTTTAGAATTATTTTCAAAAAATATTTTGTGGGTGCAGAAGGAGGGGCTTATTCCAGGAATATCAGAAATTTTCCACGCTATAGCTCGGCGATGCTTTTGTAGTAGTTCGATCAATTGATCGTTTTCGGATTGAGAAAGCAAAGTCGAGATTATAACGGGCAATTTAGAGTCTTTTGCAAGAAAGGCATATTTGAGATGGTCAGGAAGTGGTTTTAAATCAAGATGAGGTGGTTCGTCATAAGAGTTTTTTAAATTCTTTTCTTTTTCAAAAATGAGATTTTCATACTTTTTTCTACTAAATACAGAATCATTTTCAAGATTTTCTTGTATTGACATCATCGTGTTTTCAAAATCATTTGAAGAAATTTCAGAAAAAAAGAGGAAAAATCATTAGAAGAAATGTTGGAAAGGGAAAGGGAAGAATCTTCATTTAAAACATCAATAAAAAAACATGAGTCATCATTTTTTAAAGAGTTTTTCATAGATTAATTAATGGAAAATGTGACATCATCATCTCCCACACGCAAAAACAACTTTCCGTTACTAACATCAATAACTGCTCGAGAGGTGGCTAGGAATGGTCGGCAAAGGATAAGAGGGACCTCGACGTCCTCTTCAATATGAAGAATGACAAATCCACCGAGAAGATGAATTTGTCGACCTTTACTAGCACGTCCTCAATGATACCTAATGGATACTTAATGGACCTATCAGCTAATTGGATACTCATTCTTGTAGGGCTAAGAGTGCCCAAACCTAGCTTCTTGAATAAAGAAAAAGGCATCAAATTAATGCTCGCTCCTAGATCCGCTAACGCATGTTTAACAAACAGATCACCAAAGACGCAAGGAATGGAAAACTACCCGGATCGTTTATCTTTTTAGGAAGAGTAGAGTTCTTAACGACTGCCGAGCATTCTTCATTTAATGTTACATGTGATAAATTTTCCAATTTCGTTTTGTTTGTTAATAAGTCTTTAAGGTACTTTGCGTACTTCGGCATTTGACTAATCGCTTCATGAAATGGCAAATTAATATGAATTTGTTTGAATATTTCAAGAAAGCGTTGATATTGATTATCTAGTTTGTCTTGCCTAAGTTGAGACGAATAAGGAGGTGGTGGAAATTCCTTTATAATAACTGGAGCATCATTTTGAAAATCATTTTTTTCTTTTTTAGAATCAGTAAAAACAGAGATATCTTTTTCTTTTTCAAAAATAGATTTTTCATTCTCTAGATTCGATTTATTATTTTCCGTGGGGATAATAACAGGAGGGACAATCACCCTTGGCTCTTCCCTTGTGGTGGGCTCGTTAACAACCTTACCGCTCCGAAGGGAAATCGCATTTGCGTGCTCCCTTGGGTTAGGCTCAGTGTTTGAGGGAAGAGTTCCAGGTGGTCTCTCGAAAAAGGCCTTGGCGAGTTGGCCGACCTGATTTTCTAAATTTTTCATTGATCCTGTTAAGTTTCTAATAATAGCATCGTTTGAGCTTATATACTTAACGAGGATCTCTTCCAAAGGGGAAGGTTTTTGAAAATTTTGTTGGTGGTGGTGGTGTAAAATCGTGCGGTGGGCGTACAACATTAGCGTTATTACTCCAAGAAAAATTAGGATTATTACGCCATCCGGGGTGATAAGAATTAGAAGAAGAATTAAAACCAGGAGGAGAAGAAAAATTCGAAAAAGCAGAAAAATTGTTTGCAGAAATATTTTGAGCAGGCCTGGGTATGTTCCCCAGATAATCCACCTGCTTGGCAGCAGAAGCATTTTCATATACCTTAGCGGCGGAGGGAGCAGTCATCTCCGAGATCTTCTTGTTTAGTATTTCCACTTGAAGCGCCAGTTGCGTCACCGAATCCTCTTCGTATATACCTGCAGGTTTAGATGGGCGAGTCCTAGACGAATTCCACTGATATGTGTTCATCGCAATGTCCTCGATAAGCTCGAGAGCGGCTTCCGAAGTTTTGCGGCCTAAAGAACCAACGGAAGCGGCATCTATAATCTGCTTAGTTTCTTAGTTTAGCCCATTATAGAATGTCTAGACCTGCAACCATACAGGCAGAGCATGGTGTGGGAATCTTCTCAAAAGTTCTTTGAACCTCTCCAAAGTGTCATAGAGGGTCTCAGAATCAATTTGAGAATATGAAGTTATATCATTTCGTAGCTTAGCAGTTTTGGCGGGGGGAAATAAAGAGAAAGAAATTTTTCAGTTAAAATGTTCCAAGTAGTGATTGATCCTCTTGGAAGAGAACTCAACCACTGTTTGGCTTTAGTTCTTAAGGAGAATGGGAAGAGTCTTAGCCTTATAGCATCGTCTGAAACACCATTAATCTTAAAGGTGTCACAGATTTCAAGAAAATTAGCAATATGTAAGTTCGGATCTTCATCTTGTAATCCATCGAACTGTACATATTGCTGCACCATTTGAATGATGCTAGGCTTAAGCTCGAAGTTATTGTTCGCAATCAAATGTCGAACAATACTTGACTTTGTGCCTTCCAAGTTTTGTCGAGCATAATCGGACATGGTCCTTTGCTGAGCCAATCCTGGGTTAGGGTCTCCCATTTCAGAATTGAAATTGCAATCCCCGTAGGAATCCTCAACCGCTGTTGAGAAGTGGAAGCCCCGAATCGTAGTTGTCTCCAAAAGGAGCGTTCGATTTCTGGGTCCAATTCAACAAGTAGCGACGGATCGCTCGGGTCATGCACACTAGAAAGAAAATGAAGGAAAACGAAAATGAAAACTTGAAATAGAGAAAGAGAAGAAAGAGTCTTTTTTTTTTTGAAAATTGATTTTTACGGCTTGGCTCTCGAACTTCCCAAGGGCTACCGGTGAAGGGTTCACAAGGTACTAGTAAATGGTGGCGCTTAAAGCCCCTTACCCTTTCGAGAGATTTTAGGTTGGGTAGAAATAAGATGAGGTGGGTTGATTATAATAATAAAAGAAAATAATTTTTTTTTTTTTTTGCAGAAGTAATAGCGAAAGCGTTTTCAAAATATTGACGAAGAAAAATCCTCGGCAACGGCGCCAAAAACTTGATGGGCTAAAACCCGAACAGGCAAGCGTACCTATCGAATCGTAGTATTAAGGTCGTATTTAATCACGGAGCTGTCAAGTACTGCTACTCACGCTTGAACTATTATCCTACCAGAAAAATTGTTGGATTTTGAGAATTTTTAAAAGTGAAAATAAACGATAATTTGCGAGACGAAAAACTTATATTGAAAAGCTAGCATTCGATCATTGATTCACCATAAAATGAAACGAGAGAGATAAAAGGTATAATATTAAATTTGCAAATCATACTCGGCCGTGACGGATCTGAAAATGAGACAAAATCTCGCTAGAGCATTAGGTCTCCTAACTTATAGACTCTTTGATTGAAATCGATTGTGATCCGCACTATTGGATTTGACTCCAATCCGGAAGATTTACATCGTCCTATCTCTAGGGTGCGTTCAACTCCTTCCTTCTTTGAGTGATCTTTCACATTCACGAGCCTCTCGGCTACTCAAATATGAGATCCTTAGCCTACTACCGTATACCGAAATACGGAGTCGACGAAATAATAATCAAAGAAGGACCGAGAGTAGAATTAAGCAAAAAAATAAAATATGAAATAAAAGAAACCTCATCTCATTTTATGGATCCTCACGATCGAATGCTAAAAGAAAAATTAGCAACGCATATTCAAAAAGGAAGACAAAATAAAAGAAGAAGATTTCATATTTTTTTACTAAAAGGAAGAAAGTGCACAATAGCTTAGAACAAAATGATATTATTAAACAAAATGAGATACAAAAAAGGAAACTAGAAATGAAAATTACAATGAAAACTCTCTTGACTGAACTCTCAAAAAGCCAACCTCTCTAATGCATGGGACATGGGTTCCTTTTATAGGAGAGGAGGGAAGCTTCTAGATTAGGGAGACCAAGGGGTGGCCGGCCACATGTGGGAGGAATGGGTTCATGCATGGGTTTAATGAGGGAGAGAGGAAATAGCTAAATGCATGCATTGTATTAAATGGAAAATATAAAATATGAAGGGGGGATGAATGGAAAATAAAAGAGGGGAGAGAAAAGGTAGGGGCCGCCATGTATGAGGGAGAAATGCATGCATGAAATAATGAGTAGAGAGAGAGAAACTGAGGTGGCAAGGAAATAATAAAAGAGAGAAGGGGGGGGGGTGGGGGCGACCAATGCATGGGGATATTCATGCATGTAGTAATGAAGAGGAGAAAGAGAATTTAATGTAGATGGAGAGAGATGGATAATAGTGGCCGGCCATTCATGGGGATATTCATGCATGGCATTTAATGAAAGGAGGGGCTGCTTGCATGTGGTGGGCTCGGGTTGGAGGGTGTAGGCTGCATGGGCTCGGGCAAATTCATCCTTGCTTGGTGGGCTGCTCCATGTGGGCTTGGACAAGTTAGAGGGCTCGGGTAGGGGCTGCACCTATGCACAAGTAGGCTCGGGCTTCTTGAAAGGTGGGTTGGCCGAGCTTCATGTAGGGGGATGCATGGTGGATAGGTTTGCACTTGTTGAAGGCTTCAATAGGTGGGCTTGGGGGCTTGGGCTGCTCCAATGTTCAAACCTACAAAACAAAACAAAACAAATTAGCTAAAATAACAAGATATAACTAAACATAAAACATATAATAATTCATAACACTAAAACTAAACAAAATAATTATAACATTAATAATAACATATCATTATAGAACTAAACTATAACAAAAGATACTAATATTTAAAAAAAAAACTAATCATAACGATAACATACAATAACATCAAAACAAACTAATAGATTATAGATTCTTATATTATAAAAGTAACAAAACAACGACATACAGGCATACCAAAAACATAAAATTATAATAAAATGTTTGGAAATAAGCTACTAAATTACCCCAAAAAAAGGATGACTAAACTAGTCATCAAACTCCCCCATGCTTAGACATTTGCTTGCCCTCAAGCAAATAGAAATAAAGACTAAGGAAAAACAAAAAGAAAGCAAAAGATATATATTTTTAGGTTCCATAGTTAAGAAAAGAAAAACATGAAAAATTAAACTATCCTAATTTCCATGTTATCAACTAGTGGGTGTGAGAAGTGCACAATAGAAAATTCGAAAGTGCAACCCTAAAAATCTCATTAAAAACATAAGAAAAGTCTACCCATTTCAAAATCTTAAACAAAGCATCCAAAAGAAATGAAAGTAAGGAAAACAAAAGTAGAGGTTCTAAATAAACGACGCATTAACTAACTACTAGGTTGCTAGATAAACATTAACCCTAAAACACTCAAGGTAACCTCCAAAGAAATCCATCAATGATGGTGGCCATAGGCTTGTACGTTCACACTTTCTCCAACTACGCGAATTTCGTTCTAAAAATTAATAGGACTTCTAATAGGCATTAAAACTTGGCTTAGGTAAATAATTAGGGTGGAAACAAAGATAAACATTAGGCTTAAACACTAAACCAAGGTGAGCTCAAAAATAAAAAAGATGATAACAAAATGAGAGAAATGACAAGGCAAGTCATTTCTCCAATTCAAGCTACAAAACAAGGCCATGAAAATTTTCTTTTATAAATTTGGCCAAACATAAACTTGTTGTTTTCTGTCATTTTTTTTTTATTTTGATTTTCTCATTTTTTTTTCGATAACATTTTGATAAGAAAGCTTCCAAAATTAAGCTTGAGAATTTCCTTTTCATTTCAAAGATATAACCTTCAAAAAATAATTTTTAAGCTCAAGGTTTAGTGTGAAAAATAGGAAAGGCATTTGGCTTTGGTGATCATAATGAAATGAAGGTGGAGCTAAAAACAAGGAAAACATGAAAAAGGCCCAAAATTGTTTTTGCAATGGTGATGTTTTTGGTAGGCAAGAAAAGCTCAAACTAGACAAATGGTGGCCTACAATCATTTCTAAAGAACATAAAAACGACGCAAATGTTTCGAGAGTAGCTTGGGACAAGTTCTAGACACCAAGAAAGACTACCCCGCAAATGAAAAAGAGCTAATGATACCTAGTAACCATTCGTACGCAACTAACCAATAAAAAGACATAACTACAAATTGCTAACTTATAAATTTTTTTAAAACGGATGCCTATATTTAAGAAAGAGAAACTAGTAGAACTAAACTATGTTAAAATGATAAGTTTAGAAAACATTTTCAAAGTAATCTACATAGAACTACAAAAATGCACGGGCCTACAAATCACTAGAAGAAACATAAAATTAAAGATAGAAATAATTTTAGGTTTGTTTTTCAAATAGATTTTTGCTCATTTTTTATTATTTTTATTTTTTTCTATTTTTTGGGTTTTATATTTTATAATTTTTTGGATTTTGATGAAGCTAACATAAAATACTAATTTGAAAACACATTTTTTTTTTCTTTTTTGAAAGAAGAAAGACAGAAAGAAAGATCAAAAGAAACTAGACCCCCCCCATGCTTAAATTCTTCATTGCCCTAATGATGAAAACAGAAAGAAAAAGAGAAGGGGACTGAGAAGAAGAGAAAAAGAAAAATGCAGGAAAATAAATAAATAAGAACAGGACTTCCCCGGTCGTGAGATGAAGGCGGATGTCGCTCCCCCTGCTTGCTCTTTAGTGCGCTTGATCGTCAGCAGGTTTGACTTAATCCATCTTGATATTAGCAGCGGCGGAGAGGCGACCACGAATCTTGGAATTGATTGGCCTCGGTAGGAAGAGCAAAATAAAAGAAAAAATAGAAGGGGTCTATGGGCAGGATGCCCAATAATGTTCTTTATTACAATAATTCAAATAAAAGAGTTGCATAATAATAATAAGAAGTCCAAAAATTAAAATGTCCATAACAAAATAGATTCTTGGAGTCCAAAAGATGATTATCCTTTGTAGGAGACACAGAATCATTAGAAAAATACAGTTTAAGTCGATGGCCATTAACTTTAAATTCACCCCTCTCCGGGTGCGCAAGCAACACAGTTCCGTAAGGAAAAACATCCTTGACCATAAACGGTCCTGACCATCTAGATTTAATTTTTCCAGGGAAGAGACGTAAATGCGAATTATAAGAAGAACCTGATCGCCTGGTTTAAACATTTTTAGGTGCGTAGGTTCTTATCGTGATACAATTTCGTGCGTTCTTTATAAATTTTATTATTTTCATATGCGTACGCTCGCCACTCGTCAAGCTCATTTAGTTGGTTTTTTCTATGCTCGCCGACCGAGTGCGGATCGAAATTAAAAAATTTAAACGCCCATACGCTCGGTGTTCTACCTCTACCGAAGATGACACGATTTTCCATAGACTAATCGGAAAGGAGTACAACCGATGGATTCTTGTACGCTGTCCGATAGGCCCAAAGAGCATCGTCTAATTTTAAAGACCAATCCTTACGAGAAGTAGAAATGGTTTTTTTCCAAAATTCTTTTAAGTTCTCGATTAACTACCTCGACCTGACCGTTAGTTTGGGGGTGATAAGGGTGGATATTTATGTTGTAACGCCATATTTTGCTAACTGCTTGCAAGTTGAGCGTTGCAAAAATGACTTCCCC